>JAPTMU010000253.1:104617-117117 GCA_028583405.1 Pogonophryne albipinna
TTTAAAGAGTCCTCTCCTGCTGATGTCAGGTGTATATCAGTATGTAGCGTCTCTACTTTAAAGAGTCCTCTCCTGCTGATGTTCAGGTGTATATCAGTATGTAGTGTCTCTACTTTAAAGAGTCCTCTCCTGCTGATGTTCAGGTGTATATCAGTATGTAGTGTCTCTACTTTAAAGAGTCCTCTCCTGCTGATGTTCAGGTGTATATCAGTATGTAGCTGTCTCTACTTTAAAGAGTCCTCTCCTGCTGATGTTCAGGTGTATATCAGTATGTAGTGTCTCTACTTTTAAAGAGTCCTCTCCTGCTGATGTTCAGGTGTATATCAGTATGTAGTGTCTCTACTTTAAAGAGTCCTCTCCTGCTGATGTTCAGGTGTATATCAGTATGTAGTGTCTCTACTTTAAAGAGTCCCTCTCCTGCTGATGTTCAGGTGTATATCAGTATGTAGTGTCTCTACTTTAAAGAGTCCTCGTCCTGCTGATGTTCAGGTGTATATCAGTATGTAGTGTCTCTACTTTAAAGAGTCCTCTCCTGCTGATGTTCAGGTGTATATCAGTATGTAGTGTCTCTACTTTAAAGAGTTCCTCTCCTGCTGATGTTCAGGTGTATATCAGTATGTAGTGTCTCTACTTTAAAGAGTCCTCTCCTGCTGATTGTTCAGGTGTATATCAGTATGTAGTGTCTCTACTTTAAAGAGTCCTCTCCTGCTGATGTTCAGGTGTATATCAGCATGTAGTGTCTCTACTTTAAAGAGTCCTCTCCTGCTGATGTTCAGGTGTATATCAGTATGTAGTGTCTCTACTTTAAAGAGTCCTCTCCTGCTGATGTTCAGGTGTATATCAGTATGTAGTGTCTCTACTTTAAAGAGTCCTCTCCTGACTGATGTTCAGGTGTATATCAGTATGTAGTGTCCTCTACTTTAAAGAGTCCTCTCCTGCTGATGTTCAGGTGTATATCAGCTATGTAGTGTCTCTACTTTAAAGAGTCCTCTCCTGCTGATGGTTCAGGTGTATATCAGTATGTAGTGTCTCTACTTTAAAGAGTCCCTCTCCTGCTGATGTTCAGGTGTATATCAGTATGTAGTGTCCTCTACTTTAAAGAGTCCTCTCCTGCTGATGTTCAGGTGTATATCAGTATGTAGTGTCTCTACTTTAAAGAGTCCTCTCCTGCTGATGTTCAGGTGTATATCAGTATGTAGTGTCTCTACTTTAAAGAGTCCTCTCCTGCTGATGTTCAGGTGTATATCAGTATGTAGTGTCTCTACTTTAAAGAGTCCTCTCCTGCTGATGTTCAGGTGTATATCAGTATGTAGTGTCTCTACTTTAAAGAGTCCTCTCCTGCTGATGTTCAGGTGTATATCAGTATGTAGTGTCTCTACTTTAAAGAGTCCTCTCCTGCTGATGTTCAGGTGTATATCAGTATGTAGTGTATCTACTTTAAAAGAGTCCTCTCCTGCTGATGTTCAGGTGTATATCAGTATGTAGTGTCTCTACTTTTAAAGAGTCCTCTCCTGCTGATGTTCAGGTGTATATCAGTATGTAGTGTCTCTACTTTAAAGAGTCCTCTCCTGCTGATGTTCAGGTGTATATCAGCATGTAGTGTCTCTACTTTAAAGAGTCCTCTCCTGCTGATGTTCAGGTGTATATCAGTATGTAGTGTCTCTACTTTAAAGAGTCCTCTCCTGCTGATGTTCAGGTGTATATCAGTATGTAGTGTCTCTACTTTAAAGAGTCCTCTCCTGCTGATGTTCAGGTGTATATCAGTATGTAGTGTCTCTACTTTAAAGAGTCCTCTCCTGCTGATGTTCAGGTGTATATCAGTATGTAGTGTCTCTACTTTAAAGAGTCCTCTCCTGCTGATGTTCAGGTGTATATCAGTATGTAGTGTCTCTACTTTAAAGAGTCCTCTCCTGCTGATGTTCAGGTGTATATCAGTATGTATAGTGTCTCTACTTTAAAGAGTCCTCTCCTGCTGATGTTCAGGTGTATATCAGTATGTAGTGTCTCTACTTTAAAGAGTCCTCTCCTGCTGATGTTCAGGTGTATATCAGTATGTAGTGTCTCTACTTTAAAGAGTCCTCTCCTGCTGATGTTCAGGTGTATATCAGTAATGTAGTGTCTCTACTTTAAAGAGTCCTCTCCTGCTGATGTTCAGGTGTATATCAGTATGTAGTGTCTCTACTTTAAAGAGTCCTCTCCTGCTGATGTTCAGGTGTATATCAGTATGTAGTGTCTCTACTTTAAGAGTCCCTCTCCTGCTGATGTTCAGGTGTATATCAGTATGTAGTGTCTCTACTTTAAAGAGTCCTCTCCTGCTGATGTTCAGGTGTATATCAGTATGTAGTGTCTCTACTTTAAAGAGTCCTCTCCTGCTGATGTTCAGGTGTATATCAGTATGTAGTGTCTCTACTTTAAAGAGTCCTCTCCTGCTGATGTTCAGGTGTATATCAGTATGTAGTGTCTCTACTTTAAAGAGTCCTCTCCTGCTGATGTTCATGTGTATATCAGTATGTAGTGTCTCTACTTTAAAGAGTCCTCTCCTGCTGATGTTCAGGTGTATATCAGTCATGTAGTGTCTCTACTTTAAAGAGTCCTCTCCTGCTGATGTTCAGGTGTATATCAGTATGTAGTGTCTCTACTTTAAAGAGTCCTCTCCTGCTGATGTTCAGGTGTATATCATATGTAGTGTCTCTACTTTAAAGAGTCCTCTCCTGCTGATGTTCAGGTGTATATCAGTATGTAGTGTCTCTACTTTAAAGAGTCCTCTCCTGCTGATGTTCAGGTGTATATCAGTATGTAGTGTCTCTACTTTAAAGAGTCCTCTCCTGCTGATGTTCAGGTGTATATCAGTATGTAGTGTCTCTACTTTAAAGAGTCCTCTCCTGCTGATGTTCAGGTGTATATCAGTATGTAGTGTCTCTACTTTAAAGAGTCCTCTCCTGCTGATGTTCAGGTGTATATCAGTATGTAGTGTCTCTACTTTAAGAGTCCTCTCCTGCTGATGTTCAGGTGTATATCAGTATGTAGTGTCTCTACTTTAAAGAGTCCTCTCCTGCTGATGTTCAGGTGTATATCAGTATGTAGTGTCTCTACTTTAAAGAGTCCTCTCCTGCTGATGTTCAGGTGTATATCAGTATGTAGTGTCTCTACTTTAAAGAGTCCTCTCCTGCTGATGTTCAGGTGTATATCAGTATGTAGTGTCTCTACTTTAAAGAGTCCTCTCCTGCTGATGTTCAGGTGTATATCAGTATGTAGTGTCTCTACTTTAAAGAGTCCTCCTCCTGCTGATGTTCAGGTGTATATCAGTATGTAGTGTCTCTACTTTAAAGAGTCCTCTCCTGCTGATGTTCAGGTGTATATCAGTATGTAGTGTCTCTACTTTAAAGAGTCCTCTCCTGCTGATGTTCAGGTGTATATCAGTATGTAGTGTCTCTACTTTAAAGAGTCCTCTCCTGCTGATGTTCAGGTGTATATCAGTATGTAGTGTCTCTACTTTAAAGAGTCCTCTCCTGCTGATGTTCAGGTGTATATCAGTATGTAGTGTCTCTACTTTAAAGAGTCCTCTCCTGCTGATGTTCAGGTGTATATCAGTAATGTAGTGTCTCTACTTTAAAGAGTCCTCTCCTGCTGATGTTCAGGTGTATATCAGATGTAGTGTCTCTACTTTAAAGAGTCCTCTCCTGCTGATGTTCAGGTGTATATCAGTATGTAGTGTCTCTACTTTAAAGAGTCCCCTCCTGCTGATGTTCAGGTGTATATCAGTATGTAGTGTCTCTACTTTAAAGAGTCCCTCTCCTGCTGATGTTCAGGTGTATATCAGTATGTAGTGTCTCTACTTTAAAGAGTCCTCTCCTGCTGATGTTCAGGTGTATATCAGTATGTAGTGTCTCTACTTTAAAGAGTCCTCTCCTGCTGATGTTCAGGTGTATATCAGTATGTAGTGTCTCTACTTTAAAGAGTCCTCTCCTGCTGATGTTCAGGTGTATATCAGTATGTAGTGTCTCTACTTTAAAGAGTCCTCTCCTGCTGATGTTCAGGTGTATATCAGTATGTAGTGTCTCTACTTTAAAGAGTCCTCTCCTGCTGATGTTCAGGTGTATATCAGTATGTAGTGTCTCTACTTTAAAGAGTCCTCTCCTGCTGATGTTCAGGTGTATATCAGTATGTAGTGTCTCTACTTTAAAGAGTCCTCTCCTGCTGATGTTCAGGTGTATATCAGTATGTAGTGTCTCTACTTTAAAGAGTCCTCTCCTGCTGATGTTCAGGTGTATATCAGTATGTAGTGTCTCTACTTTAAAGAGTCCCTCTCCTGCTGATGTTCAGGTGTATATCAGTATGTAGTGTCTCTACTTTAAAGAGTCCTCTCCTGCTGATGTTCAGGTGTATATCAGTATGTAGTGTCTCTACTTTAAAGAGTCCTCTCCTGCTGATGTTCAGGTGTATATCAGTATGTAGTGTCTCTACTTTAAAGAGTCCTCTCCTGCTGATGTTCAGGTGTATATCAGTATGTAGTGTCTCTACTTTAAAGAGTCCTCTCCTGCTGATGTTCAGGTGTATATCAGTATGTAGTGTCTCTACTTTAAAGAGTCCTCTCCTGCTGATGTTCAGGTGTATATCAGCATGTAGTGTCTCTACTTTAAAGAGTCCTCTCCTGCTGATGTTCAGGTGTATATCAGTATGTAGTGTCTCTACTTTAAAGAGTCCTCTCCTGCTGATGTTCAGGTGTATATCAGTATGTAGTGTCTCTACTTTAAAGAGTCCTCTCCTGCTGATGTTCAGGTGTATATCAGTATGTAGTGTCTCTACTTTAAAGAGTCCTCTCCTGCTGATGTTCAGGTGTATATCAGCATGTAGTGTCTCTACTTTAAAGAGTCCTCTCCTGCTGATGTTCAGGTGTATATCAGCATGTAGTGTCTCTACTTTAAAGAGTCCTCCCCTGCTGATGTTCAGGTGTATATCAGTCATGTAGTGTCTCTACTTTAAAGAGTCCTCTCCTGCTGATGTTCAGGTGTATATCAGTATGTAGTGTCTCTACTTTAAAGAGTCCTCTCCTGCTGATGTTCAGGTGTATATCAGTATGTAGTGTCTCTACTTTAAAGAGTCCTCTCCTGCTGATGTTCAGGTGTATATCAGTATGTAGTGTCTCTACTTTAAAGAGTCCCCTCCTGCTGATGTTCAGGTGTATATCAGTATGTAGTGTCTCTACTTTAAAGAGTCCTCTCCTGCTGATGTTCAGGTGTTATCAGCATGTAGTGTCTCTACTTTAAAGAGTCCTCTCCTGCTGATGTTCAGGTGTATATTAGCATGTAGTGTCTCTACTTTAAAGAGTCCTCTCCTGCTGATGTTCAGGTGTATCAGTATGTAGTGTCTCTACTTTAAAGAGTCCTCTCCTGCTGATGTTCAGGTGTATATCAGTATGTAGTGTCTCTACTTTAAAGAGTCCTCTCCTGCTGATGTTCAGGTGTATATCAGTATGTAGTGTCTCTACTTTAAAGAGTCCTCTCCTGCTGATGTTCAGGTGTATATCAGTATGTAGTGTCTCTACTTTAAAGAGTCCTCTCCTGCTGATGTTCAGGTGTATATCAGCATGTAGTGTCTCTACTTTAAAGAGTCCTCTCCTGCTGATGTTCAGGTGTATATCAGCATGTAGTGTCTCTACTTTAAAGAGTCCTCTCCTGCTGATGTTCAGGTGTATATCAGCATGTAGTGTCTCTACTTTAAAGAGTCCTCTCCTGCTGATGTTCAGGTGTATATCAGTATGTAGTGTCTCTACTTTAAAGAGTCCTCTCCTGCTGATGTCAGGTGTATATCAGTATGTAGTGTCTCTACTTTAAAGAGTCCTCTCCTGCTGATGTTCAGGTGTATATCAGTATGTAGTGTCTCTACTTTAAAGAGTCCTCTCCTGCTGATGTTCAGGTGTATATCAGTATGTAGTGTCTCTACTTTAAAGAGTCCTCTCCTGCTGATGTTCAGGTGTATATCAGTATGTAGTGTCTCTACTTTAAAGAGTCCTCTCCTGCTGATGTTCAGGTGTATATCAGCATGTAGTGTCTCTACTTTAAAGAGTCCTCTCCTGCTGATGTTCAGGTGTATATCAGCATGTAGTGTCTCTACTTTAAAGAGTCCTCTCCTGCTGATGTTCAGGTGTATATCAGTATGTAGTGTCTCTACTTTAAAGAGTCCTCTCCTGCTGATGTTCAGGTGTATATCAGCATGTAGTGTCTCTACTTTAAAGAGTCCTCTCCTGCTGATGTTCAGGTGTATATCAGCATGTAGTGTCTCTACTTTAAAGAGTCCTCTCCTGCTGATGTTCAGGTGTATATCAGTATGTAGTGTCTCTACTTTAAAGAGTTCTCTCCTGCTGATGTTCAGGTGTATATCAGTATGTAGTGTCTCTACTTTAAAGAGTCCTCTCCTGCTGATGTTCAGGTGTATATCAGTATGTTAGTGTCTCTTCTTTAAAGAGTCCTCTCCTGCTGATGTTCAGGTGTATATCAGTATGTAGTGTCTCTACTTTAAAGAGTCCTCTCCTGCTGATGTTCAGGTGTATATCAGTATGTAGTGTCTCTACTTTAAAGAGTCCCCTCCTGCTGATGTTCAGGTGTATATCAGTATGTAGTGTCTCTACTTTAAAGAGTCCTGTCCTGCTGATGTTCAGGTGTATATCAGTATGTAGTGTCTCTACTTTAAAGAGTCCTCTCCTGCTGATGTTCAGGTGTATATCAGTATGTAGTGTCTCTACTTTAAAGAGTCCTCTCCTGCTGATGTTCAGGTGTATATCAGTATGTAGTGTCTCTACTTTAAAGAGTCCCCTCCTGCTGATGTTCAGGTGTATATCAGTATGTAGTGTCTCTACTTTAAAGAGTCCTCTCCTGCTGATGTTCAGGTGTATATCAGTATGTAGTGTCTCTACTTTAAAGAGTCCTCTCCTGCTGATGTTCAGGTGTATATCAGTATGTAGTGTATCTACTTTAAAGAGTCCTCTCCTGCTGATGTCAGGTGTATATCAGTATGTAGTGTCTCTACTTTAAAGAGTCCTCTCCTGCTGATGTTCAGGTGTATATCAGCATGTAGTGTCTCTACTTTAAAGAGTCCTCTCCTGCTGATGTTCAGGTGTATATCAGCATGTAGTGTCTCTACTTTAAAGAGTCCTCTCCTGCTGATGTTCAGGTGTATATCAGTATGTAGTGTCTCTACTTTAAAGAGTCCTCTCCTGCTGATGTTCAGGTGTATATCAGTATGTAGTGTCTCTACTTTAAAGAGTCCTCTCCTGCTGATGTTCAGGTGTATATCAGTATGTAGTGTCTCTACTTTAAAGAGTCCCCTCCTGCTGATGTTCAGGTGTATATCAGTATGTAGTGTCTCTACTTTAAAGAGTCCTCTCCTGCTGATGTTCAGGTGTATATCAGTATGTAGTGTCTCTACTTTAAAGAGTCCTCTCCTGCTGATGTTCAGGTGTATATCAGTATGTAGTGTCTCTACTTTAAAGAGTCCTCTCCTGCTGATGTTCAGGTGTATATCAGTATGTAGTGTCTCTACTTTAAAGAGTCCTCTCCTGCTGATGTTCAGGTGTATATCAGTATGTAGTGTCTCTACTTTAAAGAGTCCTCTCCTGCTGATGTTCAGGTGTATATCAGCATGTAGTGTCTCTACTTTAAAGAGTCCTCTCCTGCTCCTCTTGTAGGGCCATTTTATTGAAGTAGAAGTACAGACATAATGTAAATATGCTTGTAACAATATATCCAGTAATCCTGGTGCTCCTATCTTCAGGTAAATATCGGTTACATCCCATGAATGCACAGTGAAGCCTGTGATTGGTCGCCTCACGTAAGGTACTCTTTAAAGGTGTGTGTTGTTGCACTCGCCTGGCAGCACTTCAGTAATGAGATTATGCAAGAATGATTGACAGCTAATGACAGGTTATAACCCAGCAGAGGAGAACAACTCGCTCACCTGTGACATCACCACATACCTGCCGTCTGATTGGCTGCCTGCGAAGAGAGGTGTGTGTGAGAGAGGTGTGTGTGTGTGAGCGAAAGTGTGTGTGAGCGAAAGTGTGTGTGTGCGAAAGTGTGTGTGAGCGAAAGTGTGTGTGGGCGAAAGTGTGCCACCAGTGAAGCGTTGAAAATGTTATTTGTTGTTTTAGTACAAAGCCTAGTGAGGTGTGAAGAGAGGTGTGTGTGTGTGTGTGTGTGTGTGTGTGTGTGTGTGTGTGTGTGTGTGTGTGTGTGTGTGTGTGTGTGTGTGTGTGTGTGTGTGTGTGTGTGTGTGTGTGTGTGTGTGTGTGTGTGTGTGTGTGTGTGTGTGTGTGTGTGTGTGTGTGTGTGTGTGTGTGTGTGTGTGTTGTTCGCACCGGCTCTAATCCGTTTTAATCCCAACAGGAATCCAGAAAACAAATCTGATCAGAAATCTTTTCATTACTTCCATATTAGCTCGGTGTGTAAGACGATTTAAATCTGCGCTTAATGTCCTCAAAACACCCGGAACATAAAGAGTGAGTGTGTTCATGAAATACTAAACATTTAAAGGACATTTCACTTCAACATTTTAAAAAACATCTTCCGGTTCAGGTTAAAGGTCAGCATGGTGTGCTGAATATATACACTGCCAAAAACAAACGACAGAGGAGTGAAAGTAGCCCTCACCCTAAAGAAGGTTGGAGACCCCTGAAGAGACTTGCTCTGTGAAGCAGATCTGAGGCCATGCAGTGAAGAACCCTGTTGGAATCATTTCAAGCAGGAGGATTTCAGAAGTTGAATAATGTCCTCCAGGTTTTTATCATTAATCTGATGGAACTGTGTCATGATGTCTGAATTGATTTTAAGTGAACACTGTTGGAGTCGGGAGGAGCTGATCATTTATTCCCGGGACCCCCTTGAAAACGAGATGGTGCATCTCAAGGGGTTTATCCCAATGAATACAATTTCAATATATTCCGGGAAATGACTCTGACCTACTAATTGACCTGACCGAAGTTATTGAGTCTATGTAAGTTTACTGCTTGGCTCAGATCCACCAACGTCAGCAAGATCTCACCTCTATTAACTCCTGAAGAACCAGGTTCAATGAACTGCTGTTTCAATTCAGACGACTCTCTTAATCTGTTTAAGGATCCCGAAGGATTTTGATATCAGTAAATGAGGTGTGGCCCTACCTAAGTGTGAGTGTGGCAGGGTGCAGTCTTTGAAGCAGGAGAGGAGAGCGCAGATGTCTTTTAAGTTGTCCCAGTCCAAAAGGTGGGATCAGTTTATTTGAAGAAAAATAGGTCCAAACTAATACAGGGTTTTTACCTTCTCTCGCTACAACATTATAATCATACTAAACATATCATGCTGTGATCATGTTCTAATATGAAACTTTAATTCACAGTTTTACATTTATTACCATCAATTGTAACTTCAACTGCCCAATTCAGTTGTGATTTTTATAACATTTTAGAGGTCTTACCCATAGACTGTATATATAAATGGACGTAGGGTCCGTGACGTCACCCATAGGATTCTGCAGAGTTGCCGAGAAGCCCTTAGTAGGCGGAGTCGGCCACTAACGGCTCGACAGTGACGTCAGAGTCTAATCCCGCCTGCTCCAAATAAGGGCAAAGAGGCGGAGCCGAGGCGGGACCTGCTGCCTCCGAGCTGGAAGCTCCAGAGCTAGCTGAAGCTACCAAGCTAAGCTAACATGCTCCCCATCTGCACACTGCCGTGGCATTTTACGTTTCTAAGGTAAGCGGACATGAAACTATTCAGCAAAACTATAAATAATAATCTAACTTATTGAGTTTTTAGCATAATACTTCAGAATCTTAAAACCCCTTAACGTTTGTATGCAATTGTGCTAAATTCAACTCTGGAATCAAGCAAATATTAATATGTTTGCATGACATTATTTATATTTTGATATCACTTAATTATACGTTTAATACATTTAAGTCAAGCTAAGGTACTTGTGATGGTAGCTAGTTAGTGCTCTTACCTGTGATGGTAGCTAGTTAGTGCTCTTACATATGAGGCCTCCTCCAAACAGCATAATAACCAGACTGTATCATTAAAACTAAGTACCAGTTCTAGATCCTTGACTTTAGACAAACAATTCAAAAGACAAAATGTATTTAAAGACCAATCTTTATTTGAAGGTGCCTCTTAACCTGAGATATTAGTTATACAGTAATAGTATTGACAATCTAAAAAAACTGAGCAACTCAACTTTATGTTTCTTATTGTCTAAAGCATTTATTATTTTCATTTCCCCCCTCTCATATTCAGTGTGGACGGATTGAGACAGCGTGGTGTCCAGAGAGCTGCAGAGACTTCAGGGAGAAACCTCCGTGTGATGGACGGATTGAGACAGCGTGGTGTCCAGAGAGCTGCAGAGACTTCAGGGAGAAACCTCCGTGTGATGGACGGATTGAGACAGCGTGGTGTCCAGAGAGCTGCAGAGACTTCAGGGAGAAACCTCCGTGTGATGGACGGATTGAGACAGCGTGGTGTCCAGAGGGCTGCAGAGACTTCAGGGAGGAACCTCCGTGTGATGGACGGATTGAGACAGCGTGGAGTCCAGAGAGCTGCAGAGACTTCAGGGAGAAACCTCCGTGTGATGGACGGTTTGAGACAGCGTGGTGTCCAGAGAGCAGCAGAGACTTCAGGGAGAAACCTCCGTGTGATGGACGGATTGAGACAGCGTGGTGTCCAGAGAGCTGCAGAGACTTCAGGGAGAAACCTCCGTGTGATGGACGGATTGAGACAGCGTGGTGTCCAGAGAGCTGCTGAGACTTCAGGGAGAAACCTCCGTGTGATGGACGTCCTGTCTGTTGTATTTGCACTCCTTTTGTCCATTATTCTTACTGAAAGTGTTAGATTACACATTCACATCTGACTGAAGATTGGCCCCATTTATTTGTGACGTTGCAAACTCTGCGGTTCAAGGCACAAGTGATGTGAAGCTCATAAAGTGAGGCGAATAGAAATAATCAGCTGATGGAGTGTAGATGTGGAAATAGCTGCATTCGATCAGCTGACTGTGTTTTCACAATAAAAGTAGTTTCTTAGTGAATGTCCTGTACTGGTCTTAAAATCTCATAACATCAGCTTTTAATGTTCCTCTTGGATGTTCTTCTTGACCCTCAGAGAAGGAGAACATGTCGTGTCTTTCAGGCATGTCCTTTCCTAACAAAAAGGACAGGAAACATAAAACATATTATTGCAGAACATGTGTGTTATTTATGAAAGCGGTGTGTTTGTGTGTTTAGGGCCTGTAGATATCATTATTTTGTAATTGTAATGTTTTTTGTTTTATTTCAACAGTGAGCTACAAAGACAATCAGATTATGAATGAACAGTATGAAGTTCATCAACATTGAAATATATGTTATTATCAAAATAATATTGAACTGTTATCAAAACGTAGTGCAACTGTAGAAGCTTGCTCTGTTGTCTCACTGAAAGAATCACTTTTACCACGTTTTTTACAGACAATATTGAGAGATAAATAGTAGCAGTTCTCACTATGTGTGAAATATCTTTGCCTTCAATACATTAAATTAGAAAGCTGACAAAGTCAAATAGCTAAATATCAAAATGTAACTTTTTGCATGGAAAAACCCCTCAACTTCACTGATGTGTAGGTGATCTAGTATTTAGTATTGTTTAATGGAATGTATATCAGTGTATTCAAGTCAATACTTCATTCATTTAAACAAATATCTTTCTTGATTCTTTGTACAGTATGAAAAAAGAGTCTTTGTACCTGTGCTGAAGTTCACTGCTGTGAGGAGTCCAGTTCTGTCTCTCACTCTCTGGTCCAGCCTGTCTGCATCACCTGGACACCTTAAACAAACAGATATATATGTAAAGTACCATGTGTACAAACAATATAACTGATTCTCTTCTGTTGAACATGTTGGATTGTGTATTGTCCGAGTCAGGGTCCTTTTTATTTGACTGTAACTTTGGAAGTTGTGTTACCAATGCTTACTGTTTATTTGATACCCATTTGGTAATGCAATTAATAAAAACAACAAGGTTTGGGTTCGTTCTTCAGATGACTGTGACGTTAACGTGTAAGCTCAATAATGAACTCCAGCTCAACCAACCATATTGTAATATCTAAGTAATCATCTTGAAATATGACATTAATAATTGTAATATACACACATCTTATTGTGAGGTTGATTTCACATACACTACTTCGACATTAGCTTGTCTACATACTTGAGCATAGCCAATTTAAATTAACCTTAGCGATGCATACAGTTCCTACATAATAAAATATCTCTCTAAGTTACAAGGATGACCTTATTTTATAACCTCAAACAGAAGCCGTTTGTTCTCCAGTATTATCCCACTTAACGCTTAACACCTGTCTATTTCGTTTTAACCTTTATATATACAGTCTATGATTTTAACTTGGAGGCTACTATTAGCATCGTTAGCACCGATGTAGCTACCACTCGCTTACACGCTAACCCAAGCCTTAACATTCATTACGTAGCTGATTAAAATCAT
>JAPTMU010000253.1:123301-145801 GCA_028583405.1 Pogonophryne albipinna
TATGAGGAAATGTTCCGACTTCTCTCTCTCTCTTTACCTCAGATTGTAGAGAAGTCTATGAGGAAATGTTCCTACTTCTCTCTCTCTCTTTATTACCTCAGATTGTAGAGAAGTCTATGAGGAAATGTTCCTACTCCTCTCTCTCTCTCTTTATTACCTCAGATTGTATAGAAGTCTATGAGAACATTTTCCTACTTCTCTCTCTCTTTATTACCTCAGATTGTAGAGAAGTCTATGAGGAAATTTTCCTACTTCTCTCTCTCTTTATTACCTCAGATTGTATAGAAGTCTATGAGGAAATGTTCCTACTTCTCTCTCTCTATATTACCTCAGATTGTAGAGAAGTCTATGAGGAAATGTTCCTACTTCTCTCTCTCTATATTACCTCAGATTGTATAGAAGTCTATGAGGAAATGTTCCTACTTCTCTCTCTCTTTATTACCTCAGATTGTAGAGAAGTCTATGAGGAAATGTTCCTACTTCTCTCTCTCTCTATTACCTCAGACTGTATAGAAGTCTATGAGGAAATGTTCCTACTTCTCTCTCTCTTTATTACCTCAGATTGTAGAGAAGTCTATGAGGAAATGTTCCTACTTCTCTCTCTCTTTATTACCTCAGATTGTAGAGAAGTCTATGAGGAAATGTTCCTACTTCTCTCTCTCTTTATTACCTCAGATTGTAGAGACGTCTATGAGGAAATGTTCCTACTTCTCTCTCTCTTTATTACCTCAGATTGTAGAGAAGTCTACGAGGAAATGTTCCGACTTCTCTCTCTCTCTTTATTACCTCAGATTGTAGAGAAGTCTATGAGGAAATGTTCCTACTTCTCTCTCTCTCTTTATTACCTCAGATTGTAGAGAAGTCTATGAGGAAATGTTCCTACTTCTCTCTCTCTTTATTACCTCAGATTGTAGAGAAGTCTATGAGGAAATGTTCCTACTTCTCTCTCTCTCTTTATTAACTCAGATTGTATAGAAGTCTATGAGGAAATGTTCCTACTTCTCTCTCTCTTTATTACCTCAGATTGTAGAGAAGTCTATGAGGAAATGTTCCTACTTCTCTCTCTCTTTATTACCTCAGATTGTAGAGTCTATGAGGAAATGTTCTTACTTCTCTCTCTCTTTATTACCTCAGATTGTAGAGAAGTCTATGAGGAAATGTTCCGACTTCTCTCTCTCTCTTTATTACCTCAGATTGTAGAGAAGTCTATGAGGAAATGTTCCTACTTCTCTCTCTCTCTTTATTACCTCAGATTGTAGAGAAGTCTATGAGGAAATGTTCCTACTTCTCTCTCTCTTTATTACCTCAGATTGTAGAAAGTCTATGAGGAAATGTTCCTACTTCTCTCTCTCTCTTTATTACCTCAGATTGTATAGAAGTCTATGAGGAAATGTTCCTACTTCTCTCTTCTCTTTATTACCTCAGATTGTATAGAAGTCTATGAGGAAATGTTCCTACTTCTCTCTCTCTTTATTACCTCAGATTGTAGAGAAGTCTATGAGGAAATGTTCCTACTTCTCTCTCTCTTTATTACCTCAGATTGTATAGAAGTCTATGAGGAAATGTTCCTACTTCTCTCTCTCTTTATTACCTCAGATGTATAGAAGTCTATGAGGAAATGTTCCAACTTCTCTCTCTCTCTTTATTACCTCAGATTGTAGAGAAGTCTATGAGGAAATGTTCCTACTTCTCTCTCTCTTTATTACCTCAGATTGTATAGAAGTCTATGAGGAAATGTTCCTACTTCTCTCTCTCTCTCTTTATTACCTCAGATTGTAGAGAAGTCTATGAGGAAATGTTCCTACTTCTCTCTCTCTCTTATTACCTCAGATTGTAGAGAAGTCTATGAGGAAATGTTCCTACTTCTCTCTCTCTTTATTACCTCAGATTGTAGAGAAGTCTATGGGGAAATGTTCCTACTTCTCTCTCTCTCTATTACCTCAGATTGTATAGAAGTCTATGAGGAATTGTTCCTACTTCTCTCTCTCTGTATTACCTCAGATTGTATAGAAGTCTATGAGGAAATTTTCCTACTTCTCTCTCTCTCTTTATTAGCTCAGATTGTAGAGAAGTCTGAGGAAATGTTCCTACTTCTCTCTCTCTTTGTTACCTCAGATTGTATAGAAGTCTATGAGGAAATGTTCCTACTTCTCTCTCTCTTTATTACCTCAGATTGTAGAGAAGTCTATGAGGAAATGTTCCTACTTCTCTCTCTCTTTATTACCTCAGATTGTAGAGAAGTCTATGAGGAAATGTTCCTACTTCTCTCTCTCTCTTTATTACCTCAGATTGTAGAGAAGTCTATGAGGAAATGTTCCTACTTCTCTCTCTCTCTTTATTACCTCAGATTGTAGAGAAGTCTATGAGGAAATGTTCCTACTTCTCTCTCTCTTATTACCTCAGATTGTAGAGAAGTCTATGAGGAAATGTTCCTACTTCTCTCTCTCTTTATTACCTCAGATTGTAGAGAAGTCTATGAGGAAATGTTCCTACTTCTCTCTCTCTTATTACCTCAGATTGTATAGAAGTCTATGAGGAAATGTTCCTACTCCTCTCTCTCTTTATTACCTCAGATTGTATAGAAGTCTATGAGGAAATGTTCCTACTTCTTTCTCTCTTTATTACCTCAGATTGTAGAGAAGTCTATGAGGAAATGTTCCTACTTCTCTCTCTCTTTATTACCTCAGATTGTAGAGAAGTCTATGAGGAATGTTCCTACTTCTCTCTCTCTCTCTTTATTACCTCAGATTGTATAGAAGTCTATGAGGAAATGTTCCTACTCCTCTCTCTCTTTATTACCTCAGATTGTATAGAAGTCTATGAGGAAATGTTCCTACTTCTCTCTCTCTTTATTACCTCAGATTGTATAGAAGTCTATGAGGAAATGTTCCTACTCCTCTCTCTCTTTATTACCTCAGATTGTATAGAAGTCTATGAGGAAATGTTCCTACTCCTCTCTCTCTTTATTACCTCAGATTGTATAGAAGTCTATGAGGAAATGTTCCTACTTCTCTCTCTCTTTATTACCTCAGATTGTAGAGAAGTCTATGAGGAAGTGTTCCTGCTTCTTTGTTGTTAGTCATTCATATATTGAAGGGATTTAGCAAAGACGGAAATTGTGTATTTATTGATCTGTATTTCCCTTTTCCTTCATTAGCCTGATTACAGTCACAGCTTGAACTCCACCTGGTTAACTTTAAATGATGAAACAGTCTCTGCTTTAACATGTTGTTGTAGTTCTGAGAGTTTAAAGAGCAGGAAGTGGAGACAGGAAGTGGATGATCACATGTGGCCCACAGACTCACATCTGTCCTCCATCAGACGCTGCCACGAGCACAAACACTTCTTCTTCTTCTTAGAAATCCAGATTCAGATCAGCAGAAGTTCTTAAACCGCTCCACTCTCATTCAAAGCCCTCAGAAACATAAACTACATTACCCATGAGCCTCAGCTACCATGGCCATGGAGAAGAGGCGGAGCTAGTTTTTAAATACTTAGTTTAAATGTTTTTTTTCAGTTTGTTTTCTGTATATTTAGCTGGTTGAGTTTGAAGCTCTGTGATTGGATGTGTGCTGCCCAGGTGCACTCTGGGAGTTGTAGTGAACCCGTCAGCAGCAGAGGAACCAGAATCAGACGCTACGCCATCAACCCTCTGGGACACAGGTGGACACACCACAACCTCACATACAGGTAACAAACATACCTGTCTGTCTCTCTCACCTGTCTCTCACCTGTCTGTCTCTCACCTGTCTGTCTCTCTCACCTGTCTCTCTCTCACCTGTCTCTCACCGGTCTGTCTCACCTGTCTCTCACCGGTCTGTCTCACCTGTCTCTCACCTGTCTCTCTCTCACCTGTCTGTCTCTCACCGGTCTGTCTCACCTGTCTCTCACCTGTCTGTCTCACCTGGCTCTCTCTCACCTGTCTCTCACCTGTCTGTCTCACCTGTCTGTCTCACCTGTCTCTCACCTGTCTGTCTCTCACCTGTCTCTCTCCTGTCTGTCTCTCTCCTGTCTCTCACCTGTCTGTCTCTCACCTGTCTCTCAGTATAGTCCAGTTCCCGTCCTCTCTGTCCCCTGAAGACACCAGGAAGGGTCTGAGTGTTGCCTTCACTAAGTGGAGCGACGTGTCCCCGCTGACCTTCAGAGAGGTCAACGCCTCCTCTGACATCACCATCGGTAGGAGGAGCCTGTCGTCATGTAGCCCCGCCCACTTACACATGTTACGCCCCACCCTTAAAATGGAGGCTAACACAATTCCACCACTGACCCAAATACAACACAAAAGACACCTTTAAAATCATCAAATCCATAGGATTGATTATAATCAACATGTCAAATGTTCAACTATGCTCCTAGGATGAGAGGCAGAGACACAGCAGAGGCCTCCTCTCCTGCACTGGAGCTTTAACCTCTCTCTCCTCCAGGTGCAGCTCGTCTGAACCTCACCTGGGTAGAGGAACGAGAGGGGACACATACAGCTGTAACACACATCCATGTTCAAAACAATAGATGCGTAGCGGAAAGGAAGGGGGGGGGGGTTTCAAAATATAACATGGAAAACCAAACAGAAAGACAGGAGCTGTCATCTGTTTTGTGTGTGTGTGTGTGGGGGGGGGGTGTGTGTGCATGTGTGTGTGTGTGCGTGTGTGTGTGTGTGTCTCTCTCTGCAGGGTTCTTCTCCCTGAACCATTCTGACTGTGTGTACCTCTCTTAGTGTTTGTTTTGTGTGCGAATGTGTGTGTGTGTTTGTAGGCTTCTTCTCCCTGAACCACTCTGACTGCTGGTGTCTCTCTCTCTCTTTCTCTCTCTCTCTCTCTGCAGGCTTCTTCTCCCTGAACCACTCTGACTGCTGGTCCTCTTTTTTTCATCCTTGTTTCGATGGTCTGAACGGGGAGCTGGCTCACGCCTTCCTGCCCCCCCGCGGAGAGATCCACTTCGACAACCAGGAGTTCTGGATCCTGGGCAAGTCCCGGTTCAGCTGGAGGCAAGGTACTGATACAGGTGTGTCTCCTGCCCTTCAGGTGTGTTTTTGTCCCTCAGGTGTGTCTTCTATGTAAGGAATGGGGAAAATCAGGACCCAAATGCAGAAGGAGGAGAAGGGGTTCAAAGTGTAACAAAAAGCCAGCGTTATTCAACAAAAAGCTGTTGACGATGAACAAACAAGAAAAAAACTAAAATCCATAAACCGGTAGAACGAGGTAGCATCCAGACAAAAAACCGACAGGGACAAACATGGAGGTGCAAGGAAGACGACGACCTAACATGGAGCAAAGGGGAAGACAAGACTAAAGAGGCCAAAAGGGTGGGTGGAGGGGGTCTGGAGGGGTTTGGGCTGACGGCCCGGGGGCAAGGCAGAGGCAGAGGAGGGGCGAAGGCTGCGGCGAGCAAAGTGAGGGGGCGGGGCCCTGGACCGGACAGGACATGGAGTTGGCAGGACCCCCAACGGAACAGGACAGGGAGTTGGCGGGACCCCCGACGGAACAGGAAATGGAGTTGGCAGGACCCCCACCGGAACAGGAAATGGAGTTGGCAGGATCCCCGGCGGAAAAGGACATGGAGATGGGTCGACCCTCAACGGAACAGGAAATGGAGTTGGCAGGACACCCAACAGAACAGGAAATGGAGTTGGCGGGACCCCCGACAGAACAGGAAATGGAGTTGGCAGGACCCCCAATGGAACAGGAAATGGAGTTGGCAGGACCCCGGACGGAACAGGACATGGAGTTGGGTCGACCCTCAACGGAACAGGAAATGGAGTTGGCGGGACCCCCAACAGAACAGGAAATGGAGTTGGCGGGACCCCCGACAGAACAGGAAATGGAGTTGGCAGGACCCCCAACGGAACAGGAAATGGAGTTGGCAGGACCCCGGACGGAACAGGACATGGAGTTGGGTCGACCCTCAACGGAACAGGAAATGGAGTTGGCGGGACCCCCAACAGAACAGGAAATGGAGTTGGCGGGACCCCCGACAGAACAGGAAATGGAGTTGGCAGGACCCCCAACGGAACAGGAAATGGAGTTGGCAGGACCCCGGACGGAACAGGACATGGAGTTGGGTCGACCCTCAACGGAACAGGAAATGGAGTTGGCGGGACCCCCAACGGAACAGGTCATGGAGTTGGCGGGACCCCCAACGGAACAGGAAATGGAGTTGGCGGGACCCCCAACGGAACAGGTCATGGAGTTGGCGGGACCCCCAACGGAACAGGAAATGGAGTTGGCGGGTACCCCCAATGGAACAGGTCATGGAGTTGGCGGGACCCCCAACGGAACAGGTCATGGAGTTGGCGGGACCCCCAACGGAACAGGTCATGGAGTTGGCGAGACCCCCAACGGAACAGGTCATGGAGTTGGCGGGACCCCCAACGGAACAGGTCATGGAGTTGGCGGGACCCCCGACAGAACAGGAAATGGAGTTGGCAGGACCCCCAACGGAACAGGAAATGGAGTTGGCAGGACCCCGGACGGAACAGGACATGGAGTTGGGTCGACCCTCAACGGAACAGGAAATGGAGTTGGCGGGACCCCCAACGGAACAGGTCATGGAGTTGGCGGGACCCCCAACGGAACAGGAAATGGAGTTGGCAGGACCCCGGACGGAACAGGTCATGGAGTTGGCGGGACCCCCAACGGAACAGGTCATGGAGTTGGCGGGACCCCCGACAGAACAGGAAATGGAGTTGGCAGGACCCCCAACGGAACAGGAAATGGAGTTGGCAGGACCCCGGACGGAACAGGACATGGAGTTGGGTCGACCCTCAACGGAACAGGAAATGGAGTTGGCGGGACCCCCAACGGAACAGGTCATGGAGTTGGCGGGACCCCCAACGGAACAGGAAATGGAGTTGGCGGGACCCCCAACGGAACAGGTCATGGAGTTGGCGGGACCCCCAACGGAACAGGAAATGGAGTTGGCGGGTACCCCCAATGGAACAGGTCATGGAGTTGGCGGGACCCCCAACGGAACAGGTCATGGAGTTGGCGGGACCCCCAACGGAACAGGTCATGGAGTTGGCGAGACCCCCAACGGAACAGGTCATGGAGTTGGCGGGACCCCCAACGGAACAGGTCATGGAGTTGGCGGGACCCCCAACGGAACAGGACATGGAGTTGTCAGGATCCCCAACGGAACAGGTGTCGGCGGGACCCCCAAAGGAGATGGGACTTGAGTCAACAGAACACGGGGGGCTGGAGTGGGCCGGGGAGCCGGAACTGGTGCCGAAACTGGGGCCCGAAGCATGGCTTTCTGGGGCTCGGGCTGGTTCCGCGGACCTCCGTAGGCCAGGCGGGATCCCAAGAACGAATCAAGGGCAGAAGCAGATGAAGGAGACAGGCCTGGAGTTGTGGAAGGTCGGCAACCAGGAGTGCTGGCAGGCCGGTAGTTAGCATGCTTCCGGCTAGCAGACTGGGAATCGCATGTCTGAAGGAAGTCCTTAGTCCAGCCAGGTAAGAACTTCAACAACCCTGGTTTTTCTGTTGCCTCCTGGTGCGCCTCAACCAGAGCAGCCCCTCTCTGCTCAGCACTAGATGCTCCCCTCCACTTACCATAGCAGAAAGCCAACGTATAGGCAAGTGAATATAACTCCACTTCAAAGTTTCTATCTGCTGGGTCCATTCTTGGTTCGGTCGTTCTGTCAGGAATGGGGGAAATCAGGACCCAAATGCAGAAGGTGGAGAAGGGGTTCAAAGTTTAACAAAAAGCTGTTGACGATGAACAAGCAAGAAAAAACCTAAAATCCTTAAACAGGTAGAACAAAACCATGACAGAACAGACAAAACTAAAATCATGACATTCTATCTCTCAGGTGTGTCTTCTTTCTCTCAGGTGTGAGCTCAGGTGTGTCCTCTGTCTCTCAGGTGTGACCTCAGGTGTGTCCTCTGTCCCTCAGGTGTGTCCTCTGTCTCTCAGGTGTGTCCTCTGTCCCCAGGTGTGTGGCTGAATGACCTGGTGCAGGTAGCAGCTCATGAGATTGGTCACGCTCTGGGGCTGTGGCACTCCAGAGACCCGCAGGCTCTGATGCACCCGAACGCCACGTCCACCGGGCAGAGGAACGTGGCTCAGGACGACGTGTGGGGCATCCGGAGGCTCTACGGTGACTTCCTGCTACCTTCACAATAAAAGCTCAGAGACACAGAGTGGGGTTACACATCTGAAGTGTATATATATAACACCCTGATCTTCTCTTCTGTCTCTTCTTGCTCTTCTTCCTGCAGGCTGTCTGGATAAGAAGAGGGTGTGTGAGCCGTGGGCTCGGCTGGGTTTCTGCGAGCGGCGGAGGACGTTCATGAAGAAGAACTGTCCTCAGCGCTGTGACCTGTGCTACGGTGAGATCCTGTTTACACAGGAAGTGACCCTCCTCACTTCCTGTCTGACCCATGGATGTAAAATAAGAACTGGATACAGCGTTGGAGGAGGGGCTTGTTCATTCCTATGAGAGCTGCTCATTGGCTCATGAGGACAAAATGGCCTGAGATTTTCGAGAGCAAAACATCACAGATTACCCATCATGCCTTGCTGTCAGAGCAGAAGTACCCGTATGTAGCTCATAGAGTTGAGTTTCCCCTTAAGCCCCGCCTCCTATCATTAAGCCCCCGCCTCCTATCATTAAGCCCCGCCCCGACCCCCTGCTCTCGGCTCAGTAGAATGAATGAGAGAGAAAATAAATCTGGATTCGGCTTTTAGTGCATTTTACAACTTTAAGGACCGAATGATTCTAATAAGGGCTTTCACAGAGTTCATACTGGGTCGTTCATTTAGTTTACATGATCCTCTGATTTATAGACGTCTCTTTCCCCATGTTAGTTTATAGAGCGGTGCAGGGATGACGTATTTACCCTGAAGGAAGCTGCTGGTTCCCTCCACTAAAGGGTTTTCTCCAGGATTTAGGAATATTGTAAGAAATAAGGTCTGTGGAAAACGACCCTGTTTGATAAATGCACGTTTTGTTCAGCCGGATCATCTCCACATGTCTACTTTTATAATGTTCTAATCATAAATCTACTGGCCAGAAGCAACATGCTAACGTGATGCTATATAGGAGATACAGGCGAGTCCAGCAGCACGACTTCAACGTCACGCCAACTTCAGATCCATATTCAAACACACAGATTCTAGATGGAACGAGTTGAAGCGTTTGTTTGAACACTTTGCAGGAGGCAGGCACTTGCTTTCAAGCAGAACAGAAACTAACTTAGAGGAGTGTTTACGTGTTCGGCGTAATGACGTACAACGACCTCCACGACTTCTGTAGTCCTATTCAGCCACTTGGTAACAACCATCGTTTTTCAGACACGTCAACTCTTCAGAAATCACCAGTGGGGTCACTGCTGATGGATTTAATGTCCGAGAACAAAACGTGATCCGTCTCTTCAGTGTGTCTCAACCACAGACCTTAGTTCAGATATTTTCCAAAAACAAGTTCAAAATCCCATTGGCTCTGAGATGAGGGAACAGGAAGTGGTGAAATGCTGACTCACTTCCTGGTTTTCGGACTCATTCCTGCACCACTCTATGGGAAAAGTCTTTCTGTCCCAGTGACGTCACGGACTGATACGGAAATTGTAGTACTGCCGTTTGGCCACTAGGAATATTTTCCTCAGAGATCGGAGCACTTCCTGGGGGCTTGGTCTGACCCTCCTCACTTCCTGTCTGACCCTCCTCACTTTCTGTCTGTAGAGCCAGTGGAGGATGTATCCACGCCGGCGCCGCCCGCCAACGTGAAGGTTAAAATGGTTCCCCGAGGGAAGGTGGTGGGTTTCCGCTGTGGAAACAAAAACCTCCGAACTCCACCCAAAGTCAGGTAGGTCGTCTCACAGACTTCTCTACAATCTGAGGTAATAAAGAGAGTGAGAAGTACTTTTTGTTTCTCAGAGTTGTCGTGTTTACTCAGTATTCAGGCGGTTCCTGAACGTCTCTTTCCTTCCTGTCTCAGCTGGTACAAAGACAACGAGCAGATCCTGTCCTCTGTCCCCGGCTACATCATGATGAAGGACCGAGACCTCCGCATCATGGCTAACGAGTTTAACGAGGGCGTGTACACCTGCCGGATCCACCGGCGCGGCGAAGTCGTCTCAGCCAACTCCTGGTTAATCCGGCTGAAACCAGAGCAGCCGTCCAACAGCTGAGGACGTCCGGGGGACGGAGGACAAAACAAAGAGACGCTTTGACATCAGAAGAGCAGAAAATCACATTCTGTCCCAGAGGGGGGTCTGGACCTCTGCAGGTGTGCTCTGTGGGAGCAGGACCTCATTCACCTGTAGAAAGACACATGTGATGTCCTTATAAGCCCTGTGTCCTCTGAAGGTCCTGGTAGGACATCATGTGTCTGCTGTCGTCTCCTCTCAGCAGTTTGTGACGGACCTTCTCCGGTTGGACATTGTGTCCTCTCTAACATCTCTCCGAGACATCATGTCCGAGACATCATCCTTTCAAAACATTGTGTCCTCTCTAACATCTCGTTGAGACATCATGTCCTCGCTAACATCTCGTTGAGAGATGTCCTCTCTAGCATCTCGTTGAGACATCGTGTCCTCGCTAACATCTCGTTGAGATATTGTGTCCTCGCTAACATCTCGTTGAGACATGTCCTCTCTAACATCTCGTTGAGATATCATGTCCTCTCTAACATCTCGTTGAGACATTGTGTCCTCGCTAACATCTCGTTGAGATATTGTGTCCTCGCTAACATCTCGTTGAGACATGTCCTCTCTAACCTCTCGTTGAGACATGTCCTCGCTAACATCTCGTTGAGACATGTCCTCTCTAATATCTCGTTGAGATGTGTCCTCTCTAACCTCTTGTTGAGACATTGTGTCCTCTCTAACATCTCGTTGAGACATCGTGTCCTCACTAACATCTCGTTGAGAGATAGGGGAGGCTGTGGCTCAGTGGATAGTGTGCTGTACTTGGAATCAGGGGGTAGCAAGTTCGAATCCCACTGCAGTCAGCATGTCTTTGTGTCCCTAAGACACTTCACCCCAAAGTGCTCCTGTGGGGATTGTCCACAGTACTGAGTATGTAAGTCGCTTTGGATACAAACTTATAAATGACATGTAATGTTGAGACATCGTGTCCTATCTAACATCTCGTTGAGACATCGTGTCCTCTCTAAAATCTCGTTGAGACATTGTGTCCTTTCTAACATCTCGTTGAGGCATAGTATCCTCTCTAACATATCGTTGAGACATCGTGTCCTCTCTAACATCTCATTGAGACATCGTGTCCTCGCTAACATGTCGTTGAAACATCGTGTCCTCTCTAAAATCTCGTTGAGACATCGTGTCCTCTCTAACCTCTCGTTGAGACGTCGTGTCCTCTCTACCTCTCGTTGAGACATCGTGTCCTCTCTAACATCTCGTTGAGACATCGTGTCCTCGTCCTCGCTAACATCTCGTTGAGACATCGTGTCCTCTCTAACATCTCGTTGAGACATCGTGTCCTCGCTAACATGTCGTTGAAACATTGTGTCCTCTCTAAAATCTCGTGGAGACATCGTGTCCTCTCTAACCTCTCGTTGAGACATCGTGTCCTCGCTAACCTCTCGTTGAGACATCGTGTCCTCTCTAACCTCTCGTTGAGACATCGTGTCCTCGCTAACATCTCGTTGAAACATCGTGTCCTCTCTAACATCTCGTTGAGACATTGTGTCCTCTCTAACCTCTCGTTGAGACGTCGTGTCCTCGCTAACCTCTCTTTGAGACATTGTGTCCTCTCTAACATCTCGTTGAGACATCGTGTCCTCGTCCTCGCTAACATCTCGTTGAGACATTGTGTCCTCTCTAACATCTCGTTGAGACATCGTGTCCTCTCTAACATTTCGTGGAGACATCGTGTCCTCTCTAACATCTCGTTGAGACATCGTGTCCTCGTCCTTGCTAACATCTCGTTGAGACATCGTGTCCTCTCTAACATCTCGTTGAGACATTGTGTCCTCTCTAACATCTTGTTGAGACATCGTGTCCTCGCTAACATCTCGTTGAGACATCGTGTCCTCGCTAACATCTCGTTGAGACATCATGTCCTCTCTAACATCTCGTTGAGACGTGTCCTCTCTAACATCTCGTTGAGACATTGTGTCCTCGCTAACTTCTCGTTGAGACATTGTGTCCTCGCTAACTTCTCGTTGAGACATTGTGTCCTCTCTAACATCTCGTTGAGACTTCGTGTCCTCGCTAACTTCTCATTGAGACATTGTGTCCTCGCTAACATCTCGTTGAGACATCGGGTCCTCTCTAAAATCTCGTTGAGACATCGTGTCCTCTCTAACATCTCGTTGAGACATTGTGTCCTCTCTAACATCTCGTTGAGACATCGTGTCCTCGCTAACATCTCGTTGAGACATCATGTCCTCTCTAACATCTCGTTGAGACGTGTCCTCTCTAACATCTCGTTGAGACATCGTGTCCTCGCTAACTTCTCGTTGAGACATCGTGTCCTCGTCCTCGCTAACATCTTGTTGAGACATCGTGTCCTCGCTAACTTCTCGTTGAGACATCGTGTCCTCGTCCTCTCTAACATCTCGTTGAAACATCGTGTCCTCTCTAACATCTCGTTGAAACATCGTGTCCTCTCTAACATCTCGTTGAGACATTGTGTCCTCTCTAACCTCTCGTTGAGACATTTTGTCCTCTCTAACCTCTCGTTAAGACGTCGTGTCCTCGCTAACCTCTCGTTGAGATGTCGTGTCCTCTCTAACATCTCGTTGAGACGTCGTGTCCTCTCTAACCTCCCGTTGAGACATTGTGTCCTCTCTAACCTCTCGTTGAGACGTCGTGTCCTCTCTAACCTCTCGTTGAGACGTCGTGTCCTCGCTAACCTCTCGTTGAGATGTCGTGTCCTCTCTAACATCTCGTTGAGACGTCGTGTCCTCTCTAACCTCTCGTTGAGACATTGTGTCCTGTCCTCTCCAACCTCTCGTTGAGACGTCGTGTCCTCGCTAACCTCTCGTTGAGACGTCGTGTCCTCTCTAACCTCTCGTTGAGACATTGTGTCCTCTCTAACATCTTGTTGAGACATCGTGTCCTCGCTAACATCTCGTTGAGACATCGTGTCCTCGCTAACATCTCGTTGAGACATCATGTCCTCTCTAACATCTCGTTGAGACGTGTCCTCTCTAACATCTCGTTGAGACATTGTGTCCTCGCTAACTTCTCGTTGAGACATCGTGTCCTCTCTAACATCTCGTTGAGACTTCGTGTCCTCGCTAACATCTCGTTGAGACATCATGTCCTCTCTAACATCTCGTTGAGACGTGTCCTCTCTAACATCTCGTTGAGACATTGTGTCCTCGCTAACTTCTCGTTGAGACATCGTGTCCTCTCTAACATCTCGTTGAGACTTCGTGTCCTCGCTAACTTCTCATTGAGACATCGTGTCCTCGTCCTCGCTAACATCTCGTTGAGTCATCGGGTCCTCTCTAAAATCTCGTTGAGACATTGTGTCCTCTCTAACATCTCGTTGAGACATTGTGTCCTCTCTAACATCTCGTTGAGACATCGTGTCCTCGCTAACATCTCGTTGAGACATCATGTCCTCTCTAACATCTCGTTGAGACGTGTCCTCTCTAACATCTCGTTGAGACATTGTGTCCTCGCTAACTTCTCGTTGAGACATCGTGTCCTCGTCCTCGCTAACATCTTGTTGAGACATCGTGTCCTTGCTAACTTCTCGTTGAGACATCGTGTCCTCGTCCTCTCTAACATCTCGTTGAAACATCGTGTCCTCTCTAACATCTCGTTGAAACATCGTGTCCTCTCTAACCTCTCGTTGAGACGTCGTGTCCTCGCTAACCTCTCGTTGAGATGTCGTGTCCTCTCTAACATCTCGTTGAGACGTCGTGTCCTCTCTAACCTCCCGTTGAGACATTTTGTCCTCTCTAACCTCTCGTTGAGACGTTGTGTCCTCTCTAACCTCTCGTTGAGACGTCGTGTCCTCGCTAACCTCTCGTTGAGATGTCGTGTCCTCTCTAACATCTCGTTGAGACGTCGTGTCCTCTCTAACATCTCGTTGAGACGTCGTGTCCTCTCTAACCTCTCGTTGGGACGTCGTATTCTCGCTAACATCTCGTTGAAACATCGTGTCCTACTCACCATCTCCTCTGGACGTCCTCGTAAACTCTTCTCCGAGACGTCTGTCCCTAAATATCTGTGGGAACTTCCTGCTAATCCTGAGGAACGATAACTGTCCCGATGACGTCACAGTCTGTTCACATTAGGCCCCGCCCCCCCAATGAGCAGTTTGTTGACATGCATCCATATTGTTGTTGTTTGTAACGTTCATTGATTTATATCCAAAGGTATCTGAACGTTTTCATCCGTAAGCTTTGTTTAACGAGTTGTAATACTCTACAGCCCCTCCCCCTTTACCTCGAGCCAATCACAGAGCTCCTAAAGACCCCTGGTCTGAATGCAGAGCTGTGATTGGTCAGTTTATTAAACACTTGTCCTCAGGTACAGATGTTGTTGAAGAAAAAAAAAGCACGTATACAAATATGTAATGATTTACCCACAATGCACTGCTGTACTTCCTCTTTAATAAACACCGAGTTTTTCCTGTTTCTCCACAGATTTAGTTTTTTTTAATCATTTTCAGAGATGACTATTTCCAACATGTTGATTACATTATACATGTTGTCACTGAGCAACAGCGCCCCCCTGAGGACAACAATACATTCAAAACAATGAAAGACTCAAAGAAATGTGAAATCCATTTCTTAATTTATAATAATATGTAAGAATACAAATCATCCAATCATTTATCCAGAATATCATTTTGTGTTGAATTAATTTGAACTCCGATTCAGACGTCAATCTAAACTCACATTAACAGTTCTAAACATGCTAATGAGTTATTATGGGATGTTCAGACACTCAGTGAAACACACTCTTGTTCAAAATGAAACTTTATTAAGTGGACAGGTGTGTGGAGGTGCCGCTGCACACGGTGCAGACACACACTCTCACACACACCTTCTGCAAAACACCTCCATACACACTCTCCCCTCTCCTGTTCTGATAGGGTGTCATCAGAGGGGGCGGGGCTTAAGCACAGGTAAACAGGAAGGCACATGTATGGCTGGGGGAGTAGTGTTCAGGGGAGGGGGGTTAGTTTGGTCCGGTGTGTGTGTGTGTGTGGGTGTGTCTGTGTGTCTGTCAGAGTTCAGGAATGTCGTGGTGGTTGGTCCAGGTCGGGGGGGGCGCTCTCTGATGACATCATCACTACATGCCCATCCTGATGCTCTGGATGATCTGGAAGATGGCTGCAGAGGAAAACACACGTCAACACGTTAGAGTCTAAAGAAACGTAAAGGTCTCCTATCATCCTCCTCTTCATCAATATCTCACAGGTCTCAGATAGATCCAGAGCCTGTCTCTGATTGGCTGAAACACCAAACAGGTCATTGCAGCATTACCCATAATCCCCTCTGTTTCAGCCCTGTTTCCAAAGTGCTGATTCTCTGTCTGTTACTTTAGATGAAAACAAGGAGCCCCTCCCCACGCCCCTCTGAGAGACATTTGGTTACAAAGAACTCAAAGGTGCTCTAGAGGACATTCAGGTGATAACATCGTTATGACATCATAAAGTGGCCAAAATCTGATCAGCTCATTTTCAGTTTTTATAGAAATGGATCTGGACAAAAAGACAGAGGTTCAGGTAGAGATCAGCTGGGATCAGATCAGCTGGTCTGAGATCAGCTGGGATCAGATCAGCTGGTCTGAGATCAGCTGGGATCAGATCAGCTGGTCTGAGATCAGCTGGGATCAGATCAGCTGGTCTGAGATCAGCTGGGATCAGATCAGCTGGGATCAGATCATCTGGCTCAGATCAGCTGGGATCAGATCAGCTGGGATCAGATCAGCTGGTCTGAGATCAGCTGGGATCAGATCAGCTGGGATCAGATCATCTGGCTCAGATCAGCTGGTCTGAGATCAGCTGGGATCAGATCAGCTGGGATCAGATCAGCTGGTCTGAGATCAGCTGGGATCAGATCAGCTGAGATCAGATCAGCTGGTCTGAGATCAGCTGGGATCAGATCAGCTGGGATCAGATAAGCTGGTCTGAGATCAGATCAGCTGGGATCAGATCAGCTGGGATCAGATCAGCTGGTCTGAGATCAGCTGGGATCAGATCAGCTGGGATCAGATCAGCTGGGATCAGATCAGCTGGTCTGAGATCAGCTGGGATCAGATCAGCTGGGATCAGATCAGCTGGGATCAGATCAGCTGGGATCAGATCAGCTGGGATTAGATCAGCTGGTCTGAGATCAGCTGGGATCAGATCAGCTGGTCTGAGATCAGAATATAAATATATAAATACATAATGCCGTGGTGCCGATGCACCGAGCCTTCGCAGCAGCTGGCCCCGGGCTCTGGAACACTCTGCCCCTCCATTACCTCATTCACACCAACGCAACTCCGGTTCAAGCTCCGTGAGCTTTTCAGGTTCAGAACCGGTTCTTCGGTTTTGCTCCGGCTCTTTTCACGCTGCCCAGAGCCCGACTGGTGCTGCGTCATTGCGTCATCGTTTGCATCATGACGTAACCGTTTGCGTGCCTGCTTCATAAAGCCAACCCGCGCAGAAACCCCTCACAGCTCACAACAACAACAACAACAACAACAATGGCCGATTGTGCTCCAGCTTCCTCTGCACCTCTTCAGAAGACCAGGTTCCCAGCAGGTAGCTGGTCTCTTCAGTGGACCACTGCTGCTTATTACGTTTCTCCATCGTTGTGTACAAACTGGATAAAGCGCGAGCATGTTGTTGTTGTTCAGGAGTTGATCCCGCCCCCGCCCCCGCCTCGACGTCAGCGTGACGTATGCGGTGCTTTTGCTCTGGCTGGACAATTTTTTGGTGCTTGAAACGAACCGGATTCCGGAGCTAAGAGGCGGCTCGCTGCGGTGTGAACAGGAAAACCCGGTGCTTTTCAAGCTCCAGCTCCGAACCGGCCCTGAAACACCTTTGGTGTGAATGAGGTCCATGTGAGGTCGGCCCAGACCGTGGGGTTTTTAATCTACTCTAAAGACTCACTTCTTCTCTCTGGCCTTCCAGTCAGAGCGGAGCACGACTCCCGACTGACAGTCAGGAGTCGTGCTCTGACTGTCAGTCAGGAGTCGTGCTCCGCTCTGACTGACAGTCGGGAGTCTCCGCTCTGACTGACAGTCGGGAGTCGTGCTCTGACTGTCAGTCAGGAGTCGTGCTCTGACTGACAGTCAGTCAGAGCACGACTCCTGACTGACAGTCAGGAGTCGTGCTCTGACTGACTGTCAGTCAGGAGTCTCCGCTCTGACTGACAGTCGGGAGTCGTGCTCTGACTGTCAGTCAGGAGTCGTGCTCTGACTGACAGTCAGTCAGAGCACGACTCCTGACTGACAGTCAGGAGTCGTGCTCTGACTGACTGTCAGTCAGAGCACGACTCCTGACTGTCAGTCAGGAGTCTCCGCTCTGACTGACAGTCAGGAGTCGTGCTCCGCTCTGACTGACAGTCGGGAGTCGTGCTCTGACTGTCAGTCAGGAGTCGTGCTCTGACTGACTGTCAGTCAGGAGTCTCCGCTCTGACTGACAGTCGGGAGTCGTGCTCTGACTGACAGTCAGTCAGGAGTCTCCGCTCTGACTGACAGTCGGGAGTCGTGCTCTGACTGTCAGTCAGGAGTCGTGCTCTGACTGACAGTCAGGAGTCGTGCTCTGACTGACAGTCGGGAGTCGTGCTCTGACTGACAGTCGGGAGTCGTGCTCTGACTGTCAGTCAGGAGTCGTGCTCTGACTGACAGTCAGGAGTCGTGCTCCGCTCTGACTGACAGTCAGGAGTCGTGCTCTGACTGACTGTCAGTCAGAGCACGACTCCCGACTGTCAGTCAGAGCGGAGACTCCTGACTGACAGTCAGTCAGGAGTCGTGCTCTGACTGACAGACAGTCAGGAGTCGTGCTCTGACTGACAGTCGGGAGTCGTGCTCTGACTGTCAGTCAGGAGTCGTGCTCCGCTCTGACTGACAGTCAGGAGTCGTGCTCTGACTGACAGACAGTCAGGAGTCGTGCTCTGACTGACAGTCAGGAGTCGTGCTCTGACTGACAGACAGTCAGGAGTCGTGCTCCGCTCTGACTGACAGTCGGGAGTCGTGCTCTGACTGACAGTCAGGAGTCGTGCTCTGACTGACAGTCGGGAGTCGTGCTCTGACTGTCAGTCAGGAGTCGTGCTCCGCTCTGACTGACAGTCAGGAGTCGTGCTCTGACTGACAGACAGTCAGGAGTCGTGCTCTGACTGACAGACAGTCAGGAGTCGTGCTCTGACTGACAGTCAGGAGTCGTGCTCTGACTGACAGACAGTCAGGAGTCGTGCTCTGACTGTCAGTCAGGAGTCGTGCTCTGACTGTCAGTCAGGAGTCGTGCTCTGACTGACAGTCAGGAGTCGTGCTCTGACAGACAGTCAGGAGTCGTGCTCTGACTGACAGACAGTCAGGAGTCGTGCTCTGACTGACAGTCAGGAGTCGTGCTCTGACTGACTGACAGTCAGGAGTCGTGCTCTGACTGTCAGTCAGGAGTCGTGCTCTGACTGTCTGTCAGGAGTCGTGCTCTGACTGTCTGTCAGTCAGAGCACGACTCCCGACTGACAGTCAGAGCGGAGCACGACTCCCGACTGTTCCCTGTGTTTTTTATTTCTGTTGTAATGTATTGTCTGTTATTGTGAGTAATGTGTTTTTATTGAAGGTACTTTGGCTCCACCAAAAACCGCTTTAAAATGTGCTTTATAAATAAAACTTGATTTGAATGAAGAGACGCACCTGATCCACAGACGACGAAGATGAAGAGAGCGAGCAGCCAGGGTCCCACGCCCTTCTCCTCCAGGATGTTCCTCTGAAACAAAGACACCTTAATACATACTCTCTATATACACATATATATATATACATACTCGCTATATACTCTCTATACACACATATATATATACATACTCTCTATATACTCTCTATACACACATATATATATACATACTCTCTATATACTCTCTATACACACATATATATATATACATACTCTCTATATACTCTCTATACACACATATATATATACATACTCTCTATATACTCTCTATACACACATATATATATACATACTCTCTATACACACACATATATATATACATACTCTCTATATACTCTCTATACACACATATATATATATATACTCTATATATAGAGAGTATATAGAGAGTATATATATATATATATATATACTCTCTATATACACATATATATATATATATATGTGTATATCGAGAGTATATAGAGAGTATATATATATATATATATATACATACTCTCTATATACTCTCTTTATACACATATATATATATGTGTATATAGAGAGTATATATATATACTCTCTATATACTCTCTATACACACACATATATATATATATATGTGTGTATATAGAGAGTATATATATATATATATATATACTCTCTATATACACACATATATATATATATATATGTGTATATAGAGAGTATATATATATATATATATATATATATATATATATATATATATATATATATATATATATATATATATATATATATATATATGTGTATATAGAGAGTATATATATATATATATATATATATATATATATACACAGATAACCCTGACCCAGTCTGAGGGTCTCTGTAACAACAGCTGTAACTCTCTAAATGAATCACCTGTGGCCTCCAGGTGATTCATTTAGAGAGTTACAGCTGACCCAGTCTGAGGGTCAGCTGTAACTCTCTAAATGAATCACCTGTGGCCTCCAGGTGTTCACAAAGTCACTTGAAGTTAAAAACAAATCTCAGTCGTGTGAAGGGTCGTTATTTATATTCCATAACCTTTGATTTAATATCTTTTGGGATATATCTGCTTTTAGTGATGAAAGGTGCTTTAAGAATCACATGTATTATTATTATTGTTGTTATGAATGATGCTGAGGAACAGCTGTTAGCTCTTGGTAGCACAGTCAATAACCTGAGAGGGTCCAAGGATCAACTTCACTTTACATCGGATCGATCACTCATGAGCCACATGTTGGTGTGAGGTAAGGGTCCGCATCTGCTACTAACATGTACCATCATCATCATCATCATCATCATCATCATCAAACAGCTGTTCTGCTCAGCTGGATTTGGCCACGTCTCCCATCAGAGAGGCTCCAGATGTAACTCTGAGGTCTGTCTACCCCTCAGGTGAGTTAAGGGTCTCTGAGGCAAGTTAAGGGTCTCTGAGGCAAGTTAAGGGTCTCTCAGGCGAGTTAAGGGTCTCTCAGGTGAGTTAAGGGTCTCTCAGGTGAGGGTCCAGGTACATTAAGGTGTATATATTGATGGTTATAGAACAGCTGTTGGACTCACGTTGGATTTGGCCACGTTCCCCCGCAGAGTGATGTTCTTGCTGTGCTTCTCGTTGGCCATGCGGATCCTCTGTTTGGCCACCATCTTCTTCTCTTGAGTGGTTTCTCACTGGTTCTGGTGGTTCTGATGGTTCTGGTGGTTCTGGGGAGCTTTCCTGCGTCTTCTTCTGTGGTGGAGGACTGCAGACTGGGAACCGCTTCTCTTGTCTACGTCCTCAAAAAGAGTAAGTCCCGCCTCCTCAGCCCCACCGGAAAAGCTGCTTCCGTCATCAAGTTACCTGCTGTCAAGGCGAGACGAACTTCCGGTGTGATCCTCCAAAATATAATCAAGGAACACTGCTTCGCTTTAAAACTGGTTTCCAGGAATAGTCATTATATGATTAAGATCAAAGGACAGTACAGTAAAGTAAGTATTATCGTATATGTACTTATAAAAGTAGCTTAACACCACGTATTTAATACTATTTAACTGATCTCCACACTGGGCGCTTTTACTCTGACACCGGAAGTGACCTCTCTGCACGCGGCACTCCAACAGCTTAACGCATTTCTAAAACACGAAACATTTCTAAAAACAGTTTTTTTATAATGAATGGATGAAATCGGTTTAGATATCAATCAGAAACCCCGCGGTTTGTTTCAGAATAAAAACATATAAACAGTTTTCAGATGTTTTGACTGACGTGTCGCGGACCGTACGCTGATGTGGCACTGGAAGCCCCGCCCACTTCCATGACGTGCTTGCACTGACGTATTTCTGCTGACGTAGGGTTTTCTTCTTCTTCCGGTTCACGCAAACATGGCGCAACCCATCCCGCTGTTAGCAGGTGGGTAACTTTTTAATGTTTACTTTAATAAACACGTGTTGTTGTTGTTGTTGTTATTGTTTGTGTGGTTAGAGTAGCTGCAGACTGAGAGCTGCGCGTGGTGCTGAACAGAAACACCCTGCACCAAACTCAAAATCTGGTGTTTTTATTTAAACAGATGTATTTACAGCCTAAAGGTAAAGACTGCAGGTAAAGACTTCAGGTGAAGACTTCAGGTGAATCAGTGAAGACTTCGGAGTCATTCGGCTTTAAATAAATACATAAATAACCTTTCAATATATGAAATACTCCTCTGAAATCCCTCCATGCTGTTCCTCTCGGTGCCAGAGTCTGTGAGGAAACAGGGATGATTAGGAGATAACAAGTTAAACTCCAGTCAGAATGTAAATGATATTTAAGCCGAATTAAATACCAGCTTGTGATGTTTCAGGAAAGCTCTTCAGAGTGGTTCTATTCCACAGGTTTCTATCTTTTAAACAGAAACTGTTTAAAAGACGGATTTCCTGATCACTTCAACATCTGCTGTTTGTATTTATTTTAACACATGTTTTATTTTATGTCTTAAATCATCTGCTGTTAATTAAATAGTTTATTATTAATAATAAATATATTTAATGTTTCAGTGCGAGGGTCAGACGGCACCTCTCTGCTGTCCGGACCCACCTGTGAGCCGCTGGACAACTTCAACAGGTAACACACACACACACACACACACACACACACACACACACACACACACACACACACACACCTACAGCCTAACAGCCGTTGTGTATTTTATTTTGTGAAGCACTAAATGGTCTTAGAAACATCTGGACTCTTTGTTTGTAGATATCTACTAAACTACAGCAGAGAGAGTAGGCCTGTTCTACTGAGTGATATATATTATACACACTGCTCTGCTTTCTGCACGGACCTCTCAGCTGTTCTCTCTGGAAACATGCTCTGCTTTCTGCACGGACCTCTCAGCTGTTCTCTCTGGAAACATCGAGTCACCATGAGAGCAGTTACTAAAATAATATCCAGGGGATGCAGAGCTGTGATTGGCTGAGATCAGTCCGGCCGTGCGTCACGACTCCACTGTTCCCGGAAATGCATCCGTGGAGGAGCCATCAGTGTATCCTCGGTTAGAGCTCCTCCAGAGAGCCTCCTCTCTCCTCTCTCCTCTCTCCTCTCCTCTCCTCTCTCCTCTCTCCTCGGTTAGAGCCTCCTCCAGAGAGCCTCCTCTCTCCTCGGTTAGAGCTCCTCCAGAGAGCCTCCTCTCTCCTCGGTTAGAGCCTCCTCCAGAGAGCCTC
>JAPTMU010000253.1:150801-175801 GCA_028583405.1 Pogonophryne albipinna
TGTTAGCTGTTAGTTCTGTTAGCTGATAGCTCTGTGTTTTCTTATTTGCATATTAATGTATTCCAATGATTTCTGCAGACACGATCGCCAACAAGCTGCACATGCAGAAGGTCTCAGACTTCACGCTCTCTCCTGGGGGGGCGCCCAGCAAGGTGAGGGGGGGGGCAGGTTATTATTCATCATCATCATCATCTCAGTAAACAGTCTTATATCTAACGCCCCCCCCCCCCCCCCGACAGGTGTGTGTTTACGTCCCGGGCAGTAAGGGCGCCCCCTCCTTTGTGAGGCTGTATCAGTACCCTCAGCTCGGGGGGCCGGGGGCCGCACTTGCTAACAAGAGCTTCTTCAAGGCCGACAGGGTCAGCATGACGTGGAACAACAAGGGTACTATTATTATTTATTACTATTATTACTATTTTATTATTACTATTATTACTATTATTGTTATTACTACTGTTGTTGTGTTGTTGTTAAGATAAGAAGTACTTTATTGATCACAATTTGGGAAATGTTTGATTGTTGTCGTTGTTGATGTTATATAAAGTAAACAACCCCCTCCCCCTCAGCGTCGGCGGTGCTGGTGACAGCGAGCACGGAGGTGGATAAGAGCGGAGCCTCGTACTACGGCGAGCAGACGCTCCACTTCCTGTCTGTGAGCGGGGAGACAGCGCTGGTGCAGCTGCGTCAGTACACCTTCTGATTATATTACACACTCACCTGAGCACTCACCTGAGCACTCGCCTCAGCACTCACCTGAACACTCACCTGAGCACTCACCTGAGCACTCGCCTCAGCACTCACCTGAACACTCACCTGAGCACTCACCTGAGCACTCGCCTGAGCACTCGCCTCAGCACTCACCTGAACACTCACCTGAGCACTCGCCTGAGCACTCGCCTCAGCACTCACCTGAACACTCACCTGAGCACTCACCTGAGCACTCACCTCAGCACTCACCTGAACACTCGCCTGAGCACTCACCTCAGCACTCACCTGAACACTCGCCTGAGCACTCACCTCAGCACTCACCTGAACACTCGCCTGAGCACTCGCCTCAGCACTCACCTCAGCACTCACCTGAGCACTCACCTGAGCACTTACCTGAGCACTCACCTGAAAACTCACCTGAGCACTCACCTGAACACTCGCCTGAGCACTCGCCTCAGCACTCACCTGAGCACTCGCCTCAGCACTCACCTCAGCACTCACCTGAGCACTCACCTGAACACTCACCTGAGCACTTACCTGAGCACTCACCTGAGCACTCACCTGAGCACTCACCTGAACACTCACCTGAGCACTCACCTGAACACTCGCCTGAGCACTCGCCTCAGCACTCGCCTCAGCACTCACCTCAGCACTCACCTGAGCACTCACCTTAGCACTCACCTGAACACTCACCTGAGCACTCACCTGAGCACTCGCCTCAGCACTCACCTCAGAACTCACCTGAACACTCACCTGAGCACTCGCCTCAGCACTCACCTCAGCACTCACCTGAGCACTCACCTGAACACTCACCTGAGCACTTACCTGAGCACTCACCTGAGCACTCACCTGAGCACTCACCTGAACACTCACCTGAGCACTCACCTGAACACTCGCCTGAGCACTCGCCTCAGCACTCGCCTCAGCACTCACCTCAGCACTCACCTGAGCACTCACCTGAACACTCACCTGAGGACTCACCTGAACACTCGCCTCAGCACTCACCTCAGCACTCACCTGAACACTCACCTGAGCACTCGCCTGAGCACTCGCCTCAGCACTCACCTCAGCACTCACCTGAACACTCACCTGAGCACTCACCTGAACACTCACCTGAGCACTCACCTGAGCACTCACCTGAGGACTCACCTGAGGACTCACCTGAGCACTCACCTGAACACTCACCTGAACACTCACCTGAACACTCACCTGAACACTCACCTGAACACTCACCTGAGCACTCACCTGAACACTCACCTGTCTGCTTCTCTTCCTGTCCACAGAGAAGAACGGGCCCATCTACGACGTCTCGTGGTCTCCCAGCTCTTCTGAGTTCTGTGTTGTTTACGGCTTCATGCCGGCCAAAGCCACCGTCTACAACCTGAAGTGTGACCCGCTGTTCGACTTCGGGACGGGACCGCGCAACGCCGCCTACTACAGGTGAGACACGCCCACTACAGATGAGACACGCCTCCTACAGGTGAGAGACGCCTCCTACAGATGAGACACGCCTCCTGCAGGTGAGACACGCCTCCTACAGGTGAGACACGCCTCCTACAGGTGAGACACGCCTCCTACAGGTGAGAGACGCCTCCTACAGATGAGACACGCCTCCTACAGGTGAGAGACGCCGCCTCCTACAGGTGAGACATGCCTCCTACAGGCGCCTGATACGCCTCCTGCTGGCGAGACACGCCTCCTGCAGGCGAGACAGGCCTCCTACAGGCGAGACTGGCCTCCTACAGGCGAGACAGGCCTCCTACAGGCGAGACAGGCCTCCTGCAGGCGAGACAGGCCTCCTGCAGGCGAGACAGGCCTCCTACAGGCGAGACAGGCCTCCTAAAGGCGAGACAGGCCTCCTATAGGCGAGACTGGCCTCCTACAGGCGAGACAGGCCTCCTACAGGCGAGACAGGCCTCCTAAAGGCGAGACAGGCCTCCTGCAGGCGAGACTGGCCTCCTAAAGGTGAGACTGGCCTCCTACAGGCGAGACAGGCCTCCTGCAGGCGAGACAGGCCTCCTGCAGGCGAGACTGGCCTCCTGCAGGCGAGACTGGCCTCCTAAAGGCGAGACTGGCCTCCTACAGGCGAGACTGGCCTCCTGCAGGCGAGACAGGCCTCCTGCAGGCGAGACAGGCCTCCTGCAAGCGAGACAGGCCTCCTAAAGGTGAGACAGGCCTCCTAAAGGTGAGACAGGCCTCCTGCAGGTGAGACACGCCTCCTACAGGTGAGACAGGCCTCCTAAAGGTGAGAAACGCCCACTACGGGTGAGAAACGCCTCCTACAGATGAGACACACCTCCTAAAGGTGAGAAACGCCCACTACCGGTGAGAAACGCCTACTACAGATGAGACATGCCTCCTACAGGTGAGACAGGTGAGACACGCCTCCTACAGGTGAGAGACGCCGCCTCCTGCAGGTGAGACACGCCTCCTAAAGGTGAGACACGCCTCCTAAAGGTGAGACAGGCCTCCTGCAGGTGAGACACGCCTCCTGCAGGTGAGACAGGCCTCCTAAAGGTGAAACATGCCTCCTACAGGTGAGACAGGCCTCCTAAAGGTGAAACATGCCTCCTACAGGTGAGACAGGCCTCCTAAAGGTGAGACAGGCCTCCTGCAGGTGAGACACGCCTCCTACAGGTGAGACAGGCCTCCTAAAGGTGAAACATGCCTCCTACAGGTGAGACACACCTCCTAAAGGTGAGAAACGCCCACTACAGGTGAGAAACGCCCACTACAGGTGAGACACCCCCACTACAGATGAGACATGCCTCCTACAGGTGAGAAACGCCTCCTACAGGTGAGAAACGCCTCCTAAAGGTGAGAAACGCCTCCTACAGGTGAGACACGCTTCCTACAGGTGAGAGACGCAGCCTTCTACAGGTGAGACAGGCCTCCTACAGGTGAGACAGGCCTCCTAAAGGTGAGACAGGCCTCCTACATGTGAGAAACGCCTACTACGGGTGAGAGACGCCTCCTACAGGTGAGAAACGCCCACTACGGGTGAGAAACATGCCTCCTACAGGTGAGAAACGCCCACTACGGGTGAGAGACGCCTCCTACAGGTGAGACAGGCCTCCTAAAGGTGAGACAGGCCTCCTGCAGGTGAGACACGCCTCCTGCAGGTGAGACACGCCTCCTGCAGGTGAGACACGCCTCCTGCAGGTGAGAAACATGCCTCCTACAGGTGAGACACGCCTCCTGCAGGTGAGACACGCCCACTACGGGTGAGAAACATGCCTCCTACAGGTGAGAAACGCCCACTACGGGTGAGAGACGCCTCCTACAGGTGAAACACGCCTCCTACAGATGAGACACACCCACTATGGGTGAGACCCGCCCACCTGGTCTCACCTGTGTTTCAGCCTCTCACCTGGGGCCTCATTTATAAAGGGATATACGCTCAAAAAATGGCGTACGCCAGTTTCTACGCACTGTTTGCGATTTATAAAATATGAACTTGGCGGGAAAACGTGCGGTCCTCCACGCACACTCTAACCCATGCGTACGCACTGAGCACGAACACGGGAGAGACGAGAAACTGCGACCCCGTTGGCAGAAGAAAGAATGGAGAGAAATATGTGGAAATAATATCATTAATAAAATGTTACCTCATTTATCAGATATGAAGAATTCATTTTCAAACATTGATTAAAGCTGATCTTAAAATGATGAGACAAACGCCTGCTTGAGACTCCTCAGAAACACACACACATCACCTGGAGAACACACACACACACACACACACACACACACACACACACACACACACACACACACACACATCACCTGGAGAACACACACACACACACACACACACACACACACACATCACCTGGAGAATACACACACACACACACACACACACACACACACACACACATCACCTGGAGAATACACACACACACACACACACACACACACACACACATCACCTGGAGAACACACACACACACACATCACCTGGAGAACACACACACACACACACACATCACCTGGAGAACACACACACACACACACACACACACACACACACACACACCACACACACACACACACACACACACACACACACACACACACATCACCTGGAGAACACACACACACACACACACACACACACACACACACACACACACACACACACACACACACACACACACACACACACACACACACACACATCACCTGGAGAACACACACACACACACACACACACACCACACACACACACACACACACACACACACACACACATCACCTGGAGAACACACACACACACACACACACACACACACACACACACACACACACACATCACCTGGAGAACACACACACACACACACACACACACACACACACACACACACACATCACCTGGAGAACACACACACACACACACACACACACACACACACACACACACACACACACATCACCTGGAGAACACACACACACACACACACACACACACACACACACACACACACACACATCACCTGGAGAACACACACACACACACACACACACACACACACACACACACACACACACACACACACACACACACACACACACACACACACACACACACACACACATCACCTGGAGAACACACACACACACACACACACACACACACACATCACCTGGAGAATACACACACACACACACACACACACACACACACACACACATCACCTGGAGAACACACACACACACACACACACACACACACACACACATCACCTGGAGAACACACACACACACACATCACCTGGAGAACACACACACACACACACACATCACCTGGAGAACACACACACACACACACACACACACACACACACACACACACACACACACACACACACACACACACACACACACACACACACATCACCTGGAGAACACACACACACACACACACACACACACACACACACACACACACACACACACACACACACACACACATCACCTGGAGAACACACACACACACACACACACACACACACACACACACACACACACACACACACACACACACATCACCTGGAGAACACACACACACACACACACACACACACACACACACACACACACACACACATCACCTGGAGAACACACACACACACACACACACACACACACACACACACACACACATCACCTGGAGAACACACACACACACACACACACACACACACACACACACACACACACACATCACCTGGAGAACACACACACACACACACACACACACACACACACACACACACACACACACACACACATCACCTGGAGAACACACACACACACACACACACACACACACACACACACACACACACACACACACACACACACACACACACACACACACATCACCTGGAGAAATACATAAATACGGATATGTTATTGATCACACCTCGATGATGTTCTCTTGTTATGACATATTGTCTCATGAATGACGCGGTGAGCAGGAGGACAGGATTACGTCTAAACTGACGCCGTGTTGCTTTTCTATAGGTTGTTGATACGAGCATGGTTTTATATACTATCACGTTTAATTGTGTTTTATGCCGTTTGCTAAGACTTGATAAGTCGCTCGTAAAACACAGGAGGTCTGGAAGCTAAGAACACCATGTGGTAAACTGTACAGCTGATATAACACATTAGTTGTATTTCCTCTAACTGGTGGATATAGAGTTGCTGCAGTGGAGACGCTGCGCACAGCTGATCGACAGCTGGGACACAAACCACCAAATACAAACACATCATTCAGATCCAGTCGCCATGACTCCACTCCGGAGGGATTCCCCGATCACTTCTTACAGTCTCTCATCAAGGAGGTGTCTCCTGTCCCCGGGACAAACACACTGCCTGAGGAAGGCTATGTGTATTGTTTTTGTCATGAACCTTTTTCGGACCACTTATTTATTTATGTTGGTGACGATCCGACCTCCATGCTGCTACTCTGGTTCAAACTGCATCCACCAAACAATATGATTTATCTCCACCTCCCCACAATAACCAACATCTGACACGGTGTGAGACGTCTGTTTGAGCTGTTCTGTCCTCATTTCCTGATCTCCTTCCTGCAGTCAGTCAGAATGAATGAATGAATGAATGAATGAATGAATGAATGAATGGATGAATGGATGAATGAATGAATGAATGAATGAATGGATGAATGGATGAATGAATGGATGAATGAATGAATGAATGAATGAATGAATGGATGGATGAATGAATGAATGAATGAATGAATGAATGAATGAATGAATGAATGAATGGATGGATGAATGAATGAATGAATGAATGAATGGATGAATGAATGAATGGGCGTTACGTGAAGCCCGCAAAAGCTGCACCGCATTTCGAGTCGATTGTGATTTATAAAGGGAAACCGGCGTAGGAAGTGCTGTACGCACTTTCCTCGCCGGTACGCAATGTTTGGTGAATCGGAAAATGTTGGGAAATTTCTGTACCTATTTTTTGGATTTCTACTACGTAAGCAACCTTCCCACGTGAATCCTACGCACGGCGTTATACATGAGGCCCCTGGTCTCATCTGTGTTTTAGTCCTCAGGCTCTCATCTGTGTTTGAGTCCTCAGGCTCTCACCTGTGTTTGAGTCCTCAGGCTCTCACCTGTGTTTGAGTCCTCAGGCTCTCACCTGGTCTCACCTGTATTTGAGTCCTCAGCCTCTCACCTGATCTCACCTGTGTTTCAGTCCTCAGGCTCTCACCTGGTCTCACCTGTGTTTGAGTCCTCAGGCTCTCACCTGTGTTTGAGTCCTCAGCCTCTCACCTGGTCTCACCTGTGTTTCAGCCTCTCACCTGGTCTCATCTGTGTTTCAGTCCTCAGGCTCTCACCTGGTCTCACCTGTGTTTTAGTCCTCAGGCTCTCACCTGTGTTTTAGTCCTCAGCCTCTCACCTGGTCTCACCTGTGTTTCAGTCCTCAGGCTCTCACCTGGTCTCACCTGTGTTTGAGTCCTCAGCCTCTCACCTGGTCTCACCTGTGTTTCAGCCTCTCACCTGGTCTCATCTGTGTTTCAGTCCTCAGGCTCTCACCTGGTCTCACCTGTGTTTTAGTCCTCAGGCTCTCACCTGTGTTTTAGTCCTCAGCCTCTCACCTGGTCTCACCTGTGTTTCAGTCCTCAGGCTCTCACCTGGTCTCACCTGTGTTTGAGTCCTCAGCCTCTCACCTGGTCTCACCTGTGTTTCAGCCTCTCACCTGGTCTCACCTGTGTTTCAGTCCTCAGGCTCTCACCTGGTCTCACCTGTGTTTGAGTCCTCAGCCTCTCACCTGGTCTCACCTGTGTTTCAGTCCTCAGGCTCTCACCTGGTCTCACCTGTGTTTGAGTCCTCAGGCTCTCACCTGGTCTCACCTGTGTTTGAGTCCTCAGGCTCTCATCTGGTCTCACCTGTGTTTCAGCCTCTCACCTGGTCTCACCTGTGTTTCAGTCCTCAGCCTCTCACCTGGTCTCACCTGTGTTTCAGTCCTCAGGCTCTCACCTGGTCTCACTTGTGTTTGAGTCCTCAGGCTCTCACCTGGTCTCACCTGTGTTTGAGTCCTCAGGCTCCTACCTGTGTTTGAGTCCTCAGCCTCTCACCTGGTCTCACCTGTGTTTCAGCCCTCAGGGTCACATCCTGATCCTCGCAGGCTTCGGGAACCTTCGGGGTCAGATGGAGGTCTGGGACGTGAAGAAGTACAAACAGGTGAGGAAGACCCCTTCCCTTCCTCTGTCTTTGATCCAGCTCAGGTGTGTTAATGGTCGGACCCCCCCTCTCAGGTGTGTTAATGGTCTACCCCTCCCCCTCAGCTGTCTAAGCCCCAGGCTCCGGACGCCACCCACTTCTCGTGGTGTCCTGACGGGGAACACGTGGTCACGTCCACCTGCTCGCCCCGGCTGAGGGTCGGGAACCGGTTCCAGGTGTGGCACTACGGGGGCGCCGTGGTTCACAAACAGGAAGTGGCTGCGGGCACGGAACTGTGGGAGGTCCGCTGGCAGAACCTTCCTCCAGGTAGCTTCCCCCAGAGGGCTGTCAGGTACCAGCAGGAGGCCGGACCCCTGGGGAGCACCCAGCCCCCCCCCACTCAGGCATACCGTCCCCCCGCACTGAGACACCTGCCCCCCGCTGAGAGGGCCCGACTGGTGAGGAACCATCATATTCTGTTCTGATCAGATCATCTTCTGGTAATAATGATGTTTCTTCTCTCAGCACGAGGAGGAACCCGCTCAGAACCTCCGACCCGGAGACAAGAGTCTCTCTAAAGCGGCTCTGAAGAACCAGAAGAAGAGGGAAAACAAGAAGGCCGCCAAACAGGTGAGCAGCCAATCACAGGAGGTCATGTGACCGTGCTGTAGTTCCTTTATAGCCCAACATTAGCCGCCTTTAGCTTAGCGGTGGTGACGTGAAGTCATGTGACCGTGCTGTAGTTCTTTATAGCCCAACATTAGCCACCTTTAGCTTAGCGGTGGTGACGTGAAGTCATGTGACCGTGCTGTAGTTCTTTATAGCCCAACATTAGCCTCCTTTAGCTTAGCGGTGGTGACGTGAAGTCATGTGACCGTGCTGTAGTTCCTTTATAGCCCAACATTAGCCGCCTTTAGCTTAGCGGTGGTGACGTGAAGTCATGTGACCGTGCTGTAGTTCCTTTATAGCACAACATTAGCCGCCTTTAGCTTAGCGGTGGTGACGTGAAGTCATGTGACCGTGCTGTAGTTCTTTATAGCCCAACATTAGCCACCTTTAGCTTAGCGGTGGTGACGTGAAGTCATGTGACTGTGCTGTAGTTCCTTTATAGCCCAACATTAGCCTCCTTTAGCTTAGCGGTGGTGACGTGAAGTCATGTGACCGTGCTGTAGTTCTTTATAGCCCAACATTAGCCTCCTTTAGCTTAGCGGTGGTGACGTGAAGTCATGTGACCGTGCTGTAGTTCTTTATAGCCAAACTTTAGCCACCTTTAGCTTAGCGGTGGTGAAGTCATGTGACCGTGCTGTAGTTCTTTATAGCCCAACATTAGCCTCCTTTAGCTTAGCGGTGGTGACGTGAAGTCATGTGACCGTGCTGTAGTTCTTTATAGCCCAACATTAGCCTCCTTTAGCTTAGCGGTGGTGACGTGAAGTCATGTGACCGTGCTGTAGTTCCTTTATAGCACAACATTAGCCGCCTTTAGCTTAGCGGTGGTGACGTGAAGTCATGTGACCGTGCTGTAGTTCTTTATAGCCCAACATTAGCCACCTTTAGCTTAGCGGTGGTGACGTGAAGTCATGTGACCGTGCTGTAGTTCCTTTATAGCCCAACATTAGCCTCCTTTAGCTTAGCGGTGGTGACGTGAAGTCATGTGACCGTGCTGTAGTTCTTTATAGCCCAACATTAGCCTCCTTTAGCTTAGCGGTGGTGACGTGAAGTCATGTGACCGTGCTGTAGTTCTTTATAGCCAAACTTTAGCCACCTTTAGCTTAGCGGTGGTGACGTGAAGTCATGTGACCGTGCTGTAGTTCTTTATAGCCAAACTTTAGCCACATTTAGCTTAGCGGTGGTGACGTGAAGTCATGTGACCGTGCTGTAGTTCCTTTATAGCCAAACTTTAGCCACCTTTAGCTTAGCGGTGGTGACGTGAAGTCATGTGACCGTGCTGTAGTTCCTTTATAGCACAACATTAGCCGCCTTTAGCTTAGCGGTGGTGACGTGAAGTCATGTGACCGTGCTGTAGTTCTTTATAGCCCAACATTAGCCACCTTTAGCTTAGCGGTGGTGACGTGAAGTCATGTGACCGTGCTGTAGTTCCTTTATAGCCCAACATTAGCCTCCTTTAGCTTAGCGGTGGTGACGTGAAGTCATGTGACCGTGCTGTAGTTCTTTATAGCCCAACATTAGCCTCCTTTAGCTTAGCGCTGGTGACGTGAAGTCATGTGACCGTGCTGTAGTTCTTTATAGCCAAACTTTAGCCACCTTTAGCTTAGCGGTGGTGACGTGAAGTCATGTGACTGTGCTGTAGTTCTTTATAGCCCAACATTAGCCTCCTTTAGCTTAGCGGTGGTGACGTGAAGTCATGTGACCGTGCTGTAGTTCTTTATAGCCAAACTTTAGCCACCTTTAGCTTAGCGGTGGTGACGTGAAGTCATGTGACCGTGCTGTAGTTCTTTATAGTCAAACTTTAGCCACCTTTAGCTTAGCGGTGGTGACGTGAAGTCATGTGACCGTGCTGTAGTTCTTTATAGCCCAACATTAGCCTCCTTTAGCTTAGCGGTGGTGACGTGAAGTCATGTGACCGTGCTGTAGTTCTTTATAGCCAAACTTTAGCCACCTTTAGCTTAGCGGTGGTGACGTGAAGTCATGTGACCGTGCTGTAGTTCTTTATAGCCCAACATTAGCCTCCTTTAGCTTAGCGCTGGTGACGTGAAGTCATGTGACCGTGCTGTAGTTCTTTATAGCCAAACTTTAGCCACCTTTAGCTTAGCGGTGGTGACGTGAAGTCATGTGACCGTGCTGTAGTTCTTTATAGCCCAACATTAGCCTCCTTTAGCTTAGCGGTGGTGACGTGAAGTCATGTGACCGTGCTGTAGTTCTTTATAGCCCAACATTAGCCTCCTTTAGCTTAGCGGTGGTGACGTGAAGTCATGTGACCGTGCTGTAGTTCTTTATAGCCAAACTTTAGCCACCTTTAGCTTAGCGGTGGTGACGTGAAGTCATGTGACCGTGCTGTAGTTCTTTATAGCCAAACTTTAGCCACCTTTAGCTTAGCGGTGGTGACGTGAAGTCATGTGACCGTGCTGTAGTTCCTTTATAGCCAAACTTTAGCCACCTTTAGCTTAGCGGTGGTGACGTGAAGTCATGTGACCGTGCTGTAGTTCTTTATAGCCCAACATTAGCCACCTTTAGCTTAGCGGTGGTGACGTGAAGTCATGTGACCGTGCTGTAGTTCCTTTATAGCCCAACATTAGCCTCCTTTAGCTTAGCGGTGGTGACGTGAAGTCATGTGACCGTGCTGTAGTTCTTTATAGCCCAACATTAGCCTCCTTTAGCTTAGTGCTGGTGACGTGAAGTCATGTGACCGTGCTGTAGTTCTTTATAGCCAAACTTTAGCCACCTTTAGCTTAGCGGTGGTGACGTGAAGTCATGTGACCGTGCTGTAGTTCCTTTATAGCCCAACATTAGCCTGCTTTAGCTTAGCGGTGGTGACGTGAAGTCATGTGACCGTGCTGTAGTTCTTTATAGCCCAACATTAGCCTCCTTTAGCTTAGCGCTGGTGACGTGAAGTCATGTGACCGTGCTGTAGTTCTTTATAGCCAAACTTTAGCCACCTTTAGCTTAGCGGTGGTGACGTGAAGTCATGTGACCGTGCTGTAGTTCTTTATAGCCAAACTTTAGCCACCTTTAGCTTAGCGGTGGTGATGTGAAGTCATGTGACCGTGCTGTAGTTCCTTTATAGCCCAACATTAGCCACCTTTAGCTTAGCGGTGGTGACGTGAAGTCATGTGACCGTGCTGTAGTTCTTTATAGCCAAACTTTAGCCACCTTTAGCTTAGCGGTGGTGACGTGAAGTCATGTGACCGTGCTGTAGTTCTTTATAGCCAAACTTTAGCCACCTTTAGCTTAGCGGTGGTGACGTGAAGTCATGTGACCTTGCTGTAGTTCTTTATAGCCAAACTTTACCCACCTTTAGCTTAGCGGTGGTGATGTGAAGTCATGTGACCGTGCTGTAGTTCCTTTATAGCCCAACATTAGCCACCTTTAGCTTAGCGGTGGTGACGTGAAGTCATGTGACCGTGCTGTAGTTCTTTATAGCCAAACTTTAGCCACCTTTAGCTTTGCGGTGGTGACGTGAAGTCATGTGACCGTGCTGTAGTTCTTTATAGCCAAACTTTAGCCACCTTTAGCTTAGCGGTGGTGACGTGAAGTCATGTGACCGTGCTGTAGTTCTTTATAGCCAAACTTTAGCCACCTTTAGCTTAGCGGTGGTGACGTGAAGTCATGTGACCGTGCTGTAGTTCTTTATAGCCAAACTTTAGCCACCTTTAGCTTAGCGGTGGTGACGTGAAGTCATGTGACCGTGCTGTAGTTCTTTATAGCCAAACTTTAGCCACCTTTAGCTTAGCGGTGGTGACGTGAAGTCATGTGACCGTGCTGTAGTTCTTTATAGCCAAACTTTAGCCACCTTTAGCTTAGCGGTGGTGACGTGAAGTCATGTGACCGTGCTGTAGTTCTTTATAGCCAAACTTTAGCCACCTTTAGCTTAGCGGTGGTGACGTGAAGTCATGTGACCGTGCTGTAGTTCCTTTATAGGAATATATATTATTTTATAATACATTATTTTATAATTTCTTATAATTCTGCAGGAGGTGAAAACTGACCCGCCGTCTGATCCCGCCCCCGTCAGCAACAACCAATCAGAGCCGAGCATCGGAGAAACCGAGACCGACAAGAAGATCAAGAACTTAAAAAAGGTGAAGAAGAGATGAAATGTATAACTATCAACATCGAGTGTGTTCTGAGCTGTGATTGGCCGCTGTGTTCTGAGCTGTGATTGGTGGCTGTGTTCTGAGCTGTGATTGGTGGCTGTGTTCTGAGCTGTGATTGGTCGTTACAGAAGCTGAAAGCGATCGAGGAGCTGAAGGAGCAGCAAACGTCTGGGAAAGTTCTCCAGAAGAACCAGGTGAGCCTCACTCTTTTATATAAAACCTGTTATTAATGTTTATATATATGAATGTTGCCATGGTACCGTAAGATGTACGAATCAGACAAACTAAAGTAGTAACTGTGTGTATGACTTTACAGATGTTTAATAATATGTGAATCTGACGGTTTGTTTGTTTCGTTCAGCTGGAGAAGCTTCAGAAGGAGGATCAGCTGCTGCAGGAGCTGAAGGAGCTGCAGATCAGCCTATAGACAAACACACACACTCACTCACTCACACACCAAAGAGAAAGTGTGTGTAAGAGACATTTTTGGGAGGACGGGTGAGGGGGCGGCTTTTGTTCACAGGTGTGTGTCCCTCACCACACACACACAGACACACACACCGTTTCCTGCTTCCTGTTTTCATCCAGCTGTTTATCGCTGAGGGATTGGACTCATTATTCTTCTGTGTTTGGAGGCTGCTGCAAGGCATTCTGGGAAATGTAGTTGTGTGTGTTAATGAAATAAAAGATGAAATCACTGCAGAGTAAAAAAAAACTCTCAGACCTTGAAAACGGAGTATTTCCCAACATGTTGAAAAGTTCCTTTAACATGCAAAGTGTGTGTGTGTGTGTGTGTGTGTGTGTGTGTGTGTGTGTGAGAGACACAGAGAAGCCCTGTTGCTATGCAACTTCTGTACAGATGCTGAAGCCGTTGTTCCTTTCAGAATAAAAGCCTGAATCCAGTTGTTCCTGTGTTGACCTGTTCTCACTGTGGGTTGTTGTAGCAAACACAGTAGTGGTGGCTTAAAGCCCACCTCTGCTCCGCGCCGTTCGTTAGATGAGCCTGGTCAGATTAATAAGAGAAGGAGTTCAAAACACCGGCATAAAAGTTATAACAACAATCTGATTTTAATGGTAAAAAACACAATACGAAATACAGAGTGCCCTGTAACAGAGCACTCCGGGCTCCCCGCTCTACTGCCGTGCGATACAGGTATCGGGACCAGCCAGTCAGCAACAGGGGGCGCCCTTTGCATGAATAAACAACAGTATATATGGACATTTTTGGGGCGGATATGTGGGTCGGCTCTTCCGTCCCATTTTACTCCTAAGTGAAGCGTGAGAGCCTCGGAACTAGCCAAGGTCAGAATCACTTTTTATCTTCCACCTAACTTCACTCCTTTACTTTCCCAGGGAAGATTTCACACAAACTATTATTTCCCAAAACAATCAAACATTGTACACAGATATATTGGTGCTTGAGATTATACTGGCCCCAGGAAGAACCTTGAATAAGAACATGTGCATGTGCTGGTGGGGGGAAAGTGTATGTGTGTGTGTGTGCTGATATCTGGGTCATTGAGTGTAAGTAGAAAAAGGGTTATATATATAGGATTACTTTAAAACAGTCCCAAATAATACATGTTCACTTCAATACAGTTCAAGATAATACCTGTTTACTTTAATACAGTTTAGAACAATATCTGTTTGCTTTAGGGTTCACCGTCCTTTAGACATGAAGTCAGGGTTCGAGTTATGTGGGAGCCAATGGGAGCTGAGCTGCCATAAGGAGGGGTATAAGGAGGGGTCTGAGCTGCCATAAGGAGGGGTCTGAGCTGCCATAAGGAGGGGTCTGAGCTCCCATAAGGAGGGGTCTGAGCTGCCATGGACGCAGTGAAATCATACATCTGTGGGGGTCGCTAAAACATTACTAGCAACCATTATTTAAATAATGCATGTGTCAATGTAATGGGTCTTATTTACGTTAACGAGGTAAATAGGCTAAAAGAAAAAAACATATTTTTGACAATAAGCCTGCGCTGCACCTCCAAGGTGTGTGTGTGTTAGTTTTAAAGACCCCCATAGAGCTCAGTTTATAACCCTGCATAAAGTGACATGATGACGTCTTAATGAATAAATATTACATTTAATGAGCAGTTTATCTTCAAACTACAGCTCCATCATTTTAGTATTCATCTTAAAAAACAGCACTTTAGTTACAAATCATAATGTTTATAGATCACTTAGAGATGATCAGCTGTTGATTGAGATGCAGTCAAATGTAAAAAAATATAGATTTTACATTTGTGAATTATTTTTGAATGAATCACACTTTTAAAACTGCCGGTGAGCTGATCTAACTCCGCCCCTCTGAGGAGCCGGTGAGCAGATCTAACTCCGCCCCGCTGAGAGGAGCCGGTGAGCAGATCTAACCCCGCCCCGCTGAGAGGAGCCGGTGAGCAGATGTAGCCCCGCTGAGAGGAGCCGGTGAGCAGATCTAGCTCCGCTGAGAGGAGCCGGTGAATAGATCTAACACCGCACCGCTGAGAGGAGCCGGTGAGCAGATGTAGCCCCGCTGAGAGGAGCCGGTGAGCAGATCTAGCCCCGCTGAGAGGAGCCGGTGAATATATCTAACCCCGCCCCCCTGAGAGCAGCCGGTGAGCAGATCTAGCCCCGCTGAGAGGAGCCGGTGAATATATCTAACCCCGCCCCCCTGAGAGGAGTCGGTGAGCAGATCTAGCCCCGCTGAGAGGAGCCGGTGAATATATCTAACCCCGCCCCCCTGAGAGGAGCCGGTGAGCATATCTAGCTCCGCTGAGAGGAGCCGGTGAATATATCTAACCCCGCCTCCCTGAGAGGAGCCGGTGAGCATATCTAGCTCCGCTGAGAGGAGCCTGTGAATATATCTAACCCCGCCCCCCTACGAGGAGCTGGTGAGCATATCTAGCTCCGCTGAGAGGAGCCTGTGAATATATCTAACCCCGCCCCCTTGAGAGGAGTCGGTGAGCAGATCTAGCCCCGCTGAGAGGAGCCTGTGAATATATCTAACCCCGCCCCCTGAGAGGAGCCGGTGAGCAGATCTACAGCTGAAGCCTCGCGCTTTCTTTAACTCTCAGCTCATGTTGTTTGTTTGTTTGTTTGTTTATCACATTGTTTACTGTAGTTCAAACCGTTAGAGAACTACAACCGGGAGGCTTCATAACGTGGAGCAGCGCGCGAGAGGGAACACGTGCTCCCTGCAGGTAAGCTAACAGCTACAGCTAATAAACAACTGTAGATTCAGAAAGTACCCGGATCAGACTACTGAGCATGCGCAGTGGAGTTCCGCTCTGTCAGTCAGAGTAATTAATTTAAATATCCTGTCTTTTTATATTTAAATATGAATACTACTGTTCTGAAGTACTTGCCATACTGATACTCTGTACACACTGTGAAGTCCACTGAGACTAATTTAACATTTGTGATATTGGGCTATATAAATAAACATTGATTGATAAAGACCCCATCAGGATTATAAAGACCCCCAAGCCAGTATTTGTGTTTACCTGCACATCTCAAAACATTCTCTCGCGCTGCTTGATCAGCTTCAGGTCCTTCCTATATTCATGTTGCTCTGTTGGAGGAGCAGGTGTCTCCTCTCCATGTCTCCTCTAGATGCTACATGGTGAGAGACCCTCTGTGAGAGACACTTCAAACTTGAGTTATTGCTGATTAACCCAACTTACTGTAACTGTGTAAATGTCCCATCCTCTGCAGGTGAGCTCCTCCAGGTGAGCTGGAGACTCTGCTGGACATCTCCATCACTCTGGGGTCTCAACCTCTCCGGGACCAGGACTCCATGACGGACCATAAAGCCTCCGTACCTGCACAGACTGAGGGGATGGAGCAGGGCCCCCCTCAGGTGCTGGGGGTCAGTGACTCCGCCCCCCCTCAGGTGCTGGGGGTCAGTGACTCTGCCCCCCCTCAGGTGCTGGGGGTCAGTGACTCCGCCCCCCCTCAGGTGCTGGGGGTCAGTGACTCCGCCCCCCCTCAGGTGCTGGGGGTCAGTGACTCCGCCCCCCCTCAGGTGCTGGGGGTCAGTGACTCCGCCCCCCCTCATGTGGTGGGGGTCAGCAGGTGTGACTCCGCCCCCCTGCTGTGGAGAGATCAGGACCTGAGGGCAGTGAGGGGGCGGGGCCTGGTGGGGGCGCTGTTAGGAGCCCTGCCTCGGACCCCCCGACAGAACGGGAGGCTGGGGAGACCCCTGCTGCTGCTGCCAGAGGAGGAGCGGCTGCTAACAGAGCTACATGCTACAGCTAATGCTAACCAGGTGAGTGTACCTGTACACAACACACACCTGGTTAGCAGCAGGTAACCAGGTGAGTTTACCTGCTGCTAACCAGGTGTGTGTTGTGTGCAGAGTGGAGGGGGGGTGCAGCTCAGTCTGCAGGTGAAGCAGCACCTGGAGGAGCAAGAGAGGAGCTTGGAGGAGCAGAGAGTCCTCGCTCTGCAGGACAGGAAGTCAGCGCTGCTGCACGCCATGACATCATCACACACAGGTGAGAGCAGTGACATCACACACAGGTGAGAGCAGTGACATCATCACACACAGGTGAGAGCAGTGACATCATCACACACAGGTGAGAGCAGTGACATCACACACAGGTGAGAGCAGTGACATCATCACACACAGGTGAGAGCAGTGACATCACACACAGGTGAGAGCAGTGACATCACACACAGGTGAGAGCAGTGACATCACACACAGGTGAGAGCAGTGACATCATCACACACAGGTGAGAGCAGTGACATCATCACACACAGGTGAGAGCAGTGACATCACACACAGGTGAGAGCAGTGACATCATCACACAGGTGAGAGCAGTGACATCACACACAGGTGAGAGCAGTGACATCACACACAGGTGAGAGCAGTGACATCATCACACACAGGTGAGAGCAGTGACATCACACACAGGTGAGAGCAGTGACATCACACACACAGGTGAGAGCAGTGACATCATCACACACAGGTGAGAGCAGTGACATCACACACAGGTGAGAGCAGTGACATCACACACACAGGTGAGAGCAGTGACATCATCACACACAGGTGAGAGCAGTGACATCACACACAGGTGAGAGCAGTGACATCATCACACACAGGTGAGAGCAGTGACATTACACACAGGTGAGAGCAGTGACATCACACACAGGTGAGAGCAGTGACATCATCACACACAGGTGAGAGCAGTGACATCATCACACAGGTGAGAGCAGTGACATCATCACACACAGGTGAGAGCAGTGACATCACACACAGGTGAGAGCAGTGACATCACACACAGGTGAGAGCAGTGACATCATCACATCCTGCTCCTGCTCTAGGAGTGGAGTGCACCGGCTGGGCGTAATAAAGTAGTTCTTAACTCTAGCGTCGGGCTGAGGTACGTCTGACTTAATGGTTCAAATGCACCGAGTGCACCAAGCCTGACTAGTCACTCCTCCCCCTCAGGTTCTTTGGGCCCCTCAGAGGCCCTGCGCGGCCACCTGGAGGCCCTGCACCACAGCTTTACCTTCCCCCGTGGGGCGATGGCAGTACAGCTGAGCACGGCAAGGGCGGGGCTTCATCACTGCCACGAGGACCGGGCCTTCCTCAGGGCCCAGCAGCCAATCACAGCGCAGCACGACTCCAAAGCCGCCGCCAGGTACCAGGTGTTCAGAGACCTGAGGGGGCGGGGCTTCTACCTGACGTCAGCCGGGAAGTTCGGAGGAGACTTCCTGGTTTACCCAGGTGAGAGGGGGCGGGACAAATACACACAAAATACAAGAGAGTGTTTAGAAGTGAAGACAAAACAACAACAACAACAACAACAACACCACCAGAACCACCTGAGTTCTACACCATGTTCTTCATACCATGACCTCTTAACCAATAAAAACTCTCACAGACCACCTGACTCCTAAATATCAGAACCAAGCGGCCTGCTCAGCGCTCCCACAGTAACCCCTGACAGCTCCCACTGTAACACCTGACAGCTCCCACTGTAACACCTGACAGCTCCCACAGTAACACCTGACAGCTCCCACTGTAACACCTGACAGCTCCCACTGTAACACCTGACAGCTCCCACTGTAACTGTAACACCTGACAGCTCCCACTGTAACACCTGACAGCTCCCACTGTAACACCTGACAGCTCCCACTGTAACACCTGACAGCTCCCAAAGTAACCCCTGACAGCTCCCACTGTAACACCTGACAGCTCCCACAGTAACACCTGACAGCTCCCACTGTAACACCTGACAGCTCCCACTGTAACACCTGACAGCTCCCACTGTAACTGTAACACCTGACAGCTCCCACTGTAACACCTGACAGCTCCCACTGTAACACCTGACAGCTCCCACTGTAACACCTGACAGCTCCCAAAGTAACCCCTGACAGCTCCCACTGTAACACCTGACAGCTCCCACTGTAACATATGACAGCTCCAACAGTAACATATGACAGCTCCAACAGTAACATATGACAGCTCCCACAGTAACACCTGACAGCTCCAACAGTAACACATGACAGCTCCCACAGTAACACATGACAGCTCCCACAGTAACACATGACAGCTCCAACAGTAACACCTGACAGCTCCAACAGTAACACATGACAGCTCCCACAGTAACACCTGACAGCTCCCAAAGTAACCCCTGACAGCTCCCACTGTAACACCTGACAGCTCCCACTGTAACATATGACAGCTCCAACAGTAACATATGACAGCTCCCACAGTAACACCTGACAGCTCCCACAGTAACACCTGACAGCTCCCACAGTAACACATGACAGCTCCAACAGTAACACATGACAGCTCCAACAGTAACACCTGACAGCTCCAACAGTAACACCTGACAGCTCCCACAGTAACACCTGACAGCTCCCACAGTAACACCTGACAGCTCCAACAGTAACATATGACAGCTCCAACAGTAACACCTGACAGCTCCCACAGTAACACCTGACAGCTCCCACAGTAACACCTGACAGCTCCCACAGTAACACCTGACAGCTCCCACAGTAACACCTGACAGCTCCCACAGTAACACCTGACAGCTCCCACAGTAACACCTGACAGCTCCCACAGTAACACCTGACAGCTCCAACAGTAACATATGACAGCTCCAACAGTAACACCTGACAGCTCCAACAGTAACACCTGACAGCTCCCACAGTAACACCTGACAGCTCCCACAGTAACACCTGACAGCTCCAACAGTAACATATGACAGCTCCCACAGTAACACCTGACAGCTCCCACAGTAACACCTGACAGCTCCAACAGTAACACCTGACAGCTCCAACAGCTCCAACAGTAACATATGACAGCTCCCACAGTAACACCTGACAGCTCCCACTGTAACATATGACAGTTCCAACAGTAACATATGACAGCTCCCACAGTAACACCTGACAGCTCCCACAGTAACACATGACAGCTCCAACAGTAACATATGACAGCTCCCACAGTAACACCTGACAGCTCCAACAGTAACACATGACAGCTCCCACAGCAACACATGACAGCTCCCACAGTAACACATGACAGCTCCAACAGTAACACCTGACAGCTCCAACAGTAACACCTGACAGCTCCCACAGTAACACCTGACAGCTCCAACAGTAACATATGACAGCTCCAACAGTAACACCTGACAGCTCCAACAGTAACACCTGACCGCTCCAACAGTAACACCTGACAGCTCCAACAGCTCCAACAGCTCCAACAGTAACATATGACAGCTCCCACAGTAACACCTGACAGCTCCAACAGTAACATATGACAGCTCCCACAGTAACACCTGACAGCTCCAACAGTAACACATGACAGCTCCCACAGTAACACATGACAGCTCCCACAGTAACACATGACAGCTCCCACAGTAACACATGACAGCTCCAACAGTAACACATGACAGCTCCCACAGTAACACATGACAGCTCCAACAGCTCCCACAGTAACACATGACAGCTCCAACAGTAACACCTGACAGCTCCAACAGTAACACCTGACAGCTCCAACAGCTCCCACAGTAACACCTGACAGCTCCAACATTAACACATGACAGCTCCAACAGTAACACCTGACAGCTCCCACAGTAACACATGACAGCTCCAACATTAACACATGACAGCTCCAACAGTAACACCTGACAGCTCCAACAGTAACACATGACAGCTCCCACAGTAACACCTGACAGCTCCAACAGCTCCCACAGTAACACATGACAGCTCCCACAGCAACACATGACAGCTCCCACAGTAACACATGACAGCTCCCACAGTAACACATGACAGTTCCAACAGTAACACATGACAGCTCCCACAGTAACACATGACAGCTCCAACAGTAACACATGACAGCTCCCACAGTAACACATGACAGCTCCAACAGTAACACATGACAGTTCCCACAGTAACACATGACAGCTCCCACAGTAACACATGACAGCTCCCACAGTAACACATGACAGCTCCCACAGTAACACATGACAGCTCCCACAGTAACACCTGACAGCTCCAACAGTAACATATGACAGCTCCCACAGTAACACCTGACAGCTCCAACAGTAACACATGACAGCTCCCACAGTAACACATGACAGCTCCCACAGTAACACATGACAGCTCCCACAGTAACACATGACAGCTCCAACAGTAACACATGACAGCTCCCACAGTAACACATGACAGCTCCAACAGCTCCCACAGTAACACATGACAGCTCCAACAGTAACACCTGACAGCTCCAACAGTAACACCTGACAGCTCCAACAGCTCCCACAGTAACACCTGACAGCTCCAACATTAACACATGACAGCTCCAACAGTAACACCTGACAGCTCCCACAGTAACACATGACAGCTCCAACATTAACACATGACAGCTCCAACAGTAACACATGACAGCTCCCACAGTAACACATGACAGCTCCAACAGTAACACATGACAGCTCCCACAGTAACACATGACAGCTCCACAGTAACACATGACAGCTCCCACAGTAACACATGACAGCTCCCACAGTAACACATGACAGCTCCCACAGCAACACATGACAGCTCCCACAGTAACACATGACAGCTCCACAGTAACACATGACAGCTCCCACAGCAACACATGACAGCTCCAACAGTAACACATGACAGCTCCAACAGTAACACATGACAGCTCCCACAGCAACACATGACAGCTCCCACAGTAACACATGACAGCTCCAACAGTAACACATGACAGCTCCCACAGTAACACATGACAGCTCCAACAGTAACACATGACAGCTCCCACAGTAACACATGACAGCTCCAACAGTAACACATGACAGCTCCAACAGTAACACATGACAGCTCCAACAGTAACACATGACAGCTCCCACAGTAACACATGACAGCTCCCACAGTAACACATGACAGCTCCCACAGCAACACCTGACAGCTCCAACAGTAACACATGACAGCTCCAACAGTAACACATGACAGCTCCCACAGCAACACATGACAGCTCCAACAGTAACACATGACAGCTCCAACAGTAACACATGACAGCTCCCACAGTAACACATGACAGCTCCAACAGTAACACCTGACAGCTCCCACAGTAACACATGACAGCTCCAACAGTAACACATGACAGCTCCCACAGTAACACATGACAATTCCAACAGTAACACATGACAGCTCCCACAGTAACACCTGACAGCTCCCACAGTAACACCTGACAGCTCCCACAGTAACACATGACAGCTCCCACAGTAACACATGACAGCTCCCACAGTAACACATGACAGTTCCAACAGTAACACATGACAGCTCCCACAGTAACACATGACAGTTCCCACAGTAACACATGACAGCTCCCACAGTAACACATGACAGCTCCCACAGTAACACATGACAGCTCCCACAGTAACACATGACAGTTCCAACAGTAACACATGACAGCTCCCACAGTAACACATGACAGTTCCAACAGTAACACATGACAGCTCCCACAGTAACACATGACAGCTCCAACAGTAACACATGACAGCTCCAACAGTAACACATGACAGCTCCCACAGTAACACATGACAGTTCCAACAGTAACACATGACAGCTCCCACAGTAACACATGACAGCTCCAACAGTAACACATGACAGCTCCAACAGTAACACATGACAGCTCCCACAGTAACACATGACAGCTCCAACAGTAACACATGACAGCTCCAACAGTAACACATGACAGCTCCCACAGTAACACATGACAGCTCCAACAGTAACACATGACAGCTCCCACAGTAACACATGACAGCTCCAACAGTAACACATGACAGCTCCAACAGTAACACATGACAGCTCCAACAGTAACACATGACAGCTCCCACAGTAACACATGACAGCTCCAACAGTAACACATGACAGCTCCAACAGTAACACATGACAGCTCCCACAGTAACACATGACAGCTCCAACAGTAACACATGACAGCTCCCACAGTAACACCTGACAGCTCCCACAGTAACACATGACAGCTCCAACAGTAACACATGACAGCTCCCACAGTAACACATGACAGCTCCCACAGTAACACATGACAGCTCCCACAGTAACACCTGACAGCTCCCACAGTAACACATGACAGCTCCAACAGTAACACCTGACAGCTCCCACAGTAACACATGACAGCTCCCACAGTAACACATGACAGCTCCCACAGTAACACATGACAGCTCCCACAGTAACACATGACAGCTTCAAGTTTAACATGAATTCAACATTAAGCACAAGTTCATTATTTACACTGTTTAATAACCAGGTGTTTAATAACGCTGAGCTACGTATTGTAACCCTTGTTATATTAGCACAGGCGGAGCCCTCTACTGGACTCTATGGGTACTACCCTCTATGCAAGCATTCTCCCACTGAGACTTCTATAGACGTTGCCGGCCGCGGGGCGGGCCTACCTGAATGCGCGCGCATCTCACCGTATAAAAGGAGGCCTCCTGACCATCATCCTACACCTCTCTTCAGCGAGCGGAATAGGACAGGCAGTGCCCTGAGTAGAGGGCGGAGCCTGTGAGAGATATAACGCCGGGTTACATCTCTCACAGGCTTCTCTTTTTAGCGGGCTAGATCTCCATGGTAACTGATGCTGAGCAGCTAACCTGCTCCGGAGCAGGTTAGGTTGCAGGCTAAGAGATCAACTCAGTGAAAGCACCGCCTGCTGACCAATCAGAGCTCAGTGTGCGGAGTTTAAAGCGATCAAGTCATATTACAGGAGAAAGGAAATACAGAAAAGCTGCCGTTGCAGGAAAGACGGCCGGCAACAATCACCGACTGTGTGAACGTGAACATGAATAGAATATCACCTCCATCTTCAGAGCAATCTGACTATTATAACATTAGCGTTAAGAAAGCTTACTGAAATATCTGCCACAACATCAGTAACCGGATCAGAGTCACATTAAGTACAGTCCGCGGCATATCACTTCATAATGTATCATATATCTCCTGATCTGAGTCAGCTGAGCCGTATCTGGCCGTGCAACACTCACAGTGTCACAGACTGGATGCAGAAGGATTATTTGAAGCAACACATTAAGTTGAGGAAACACTCGAGTCAAATGTAATGAAAGTCAGATGGTGTCTTAGACGGGCAGTGATATCATAAACCTGTTAACGCATTCAAACACTTGTTCTGTTGCCAGCTGTATTCACCTTGCAGGTGCAGCTCTGTGGCTTTGATCCTGGATCAAGTGTTTAAGTCATGTTTAAAGTTTAACTTCTTCATATGTCTAATATTAAAGTTCACTTTTCACTCGAGCCAGTATGACGCTGGGCTGTCAGTACGCTTCTCCATGTCTG
>JAPTMU010000253.1:180801-184016 GCA_028583405.1 Pogonophryne albipinna
ATAACTATCTCTATACATATAACTATCACTATACTATATCTATCTCTATACTATATAACTATCTCTATACTATATTACTATCACTATACTAGAGATACTATCACTATACTATATTACTATCTCTATACTATATTACTATCTCTATACTATATTACTATCTCTATACTATATTACTATCTCTATACTATATTACTATCACTATACTATATAACTATCTCTATACTATATTACTATCACTATACTATATAACTATCACTATACTATATTACTATCTCTATACTATATTACTATCTCTATACTATATTACTATCTCTATACTATATTACTATCTCTATACTATATTACTACACTATACTATATAACTTCACTATACTATATTACTATCTCTATACATATTACTATCTCTCTCTATATATACTATCTCTATACATATTACTATCACTATCTATATTACTATCTCTATACTATATAACTATCTCTATACTATATTACTATCACTATACTATATAACTATCTCTATACTATATTACTATCTCTATACTATATTACTATCACTATACTAATATACTATCTCTATACTATAATAACTATCTCTATACTATATTACTATCTCTATACTATATTACTATCTCTATACTATATTACTATCACTATACTATATAACTATCACTATACTATATTACTATCTCTATACTATATTACTATCTCTATACTATATAACTATCTCATATATATACTATCTCTATACTATTACTATCTCTATACTATATTCTATCACTATCGTATATTACTATCTCTATACTATAACTATCTCTATACTATATTACTATCTCTATACTATATTACTATCACTATACTATATTACTAGCTCTATACTATATTACTATCTCTATACTATATTACTATCTCTATACTATATTACTATCACTATATATTACTATCACTATACTATATAACTATCTCTATACTATATACTATCACTATACTATATTACTATCTCTATACTATATTACTATCTCTATACTATATTACTATCTCTATACTATATTACACTCTTATATATTACTATCTCTATACTATATAACTATCTCTATACTATATAACTATCTCTATACTATATTACTATCACTATACTATACTATCTCTATACTATATAACTATCTCTATACTATATAACTATCTCTATACTATATTACTATCACTATACTATATAACTATCTCTATACTATATAACTATCTCTATACTATATAACTATCTCTATACTATATAACTATCACTATACTATATAACTATCTCTATACTATATAACTATCTCTATACTATATAACTATCACTATACTATATAACTATCTCTATACTATATTACTATCACTATACTATATAACTATCTCTATACTATATAACTATCTCTATACTATATAACTATCACTATACTATATAACTATCACTATACTATATAACTATCACTATACTATATTACTATCACTATACTATATAACTATCTCTATACTATATAACTATCACTATACTATATAACTATCTCTATACTATATTACTATCACTATACTATATAACTATCTCTATACTATATAACTATCTCTATACTATATTACTATCATACCTATATAACTATCACTATACTATATAACTATCACTATACTATATTACTATCTCTTATACTATATTACTATCTCTATACTATATAACTATCTCTATACTATATAACTATCACTATACTATATAACTATCACTATACTATATTACTATCTCTATACTATATTACTATCTCTATACTATATAACTATCACTATACTATATAACTATCACTATACTATATTACTATCTCTATACTATATTACTATCACTATACTATATAACTATCTCTATACTATATTACTATCAACTATACTATATAACTATCTCTATACTATATAACTATCCTAGATCTATATAACTATCACTATACTATATTACTATCACTATACTATATTACTATCTCTATACTATATAACTATACTATACTATATAACTATCTCTATACTAATATAACTATCACTATACTATATAACTATCTCTATACTATATTACTATCACTATACTATAAACTATCTCTATACTATATTACTATCACTATACTATAAACTATCTCTATACTATATAACTATCACTATACTATATAACTATCTCTATACTATATTACTATCTCTATACTATATTACTATCTATACTATATTACTATCTCTATACTATATTACTATCTCTATACTATATTACTATCTCTATACTATATTACTATCTCTATACTATATTACTATCTCTATACTATATTACTATCTCTATACTATATTACTATCTCTATACTATATTACTATCTCTATACTATATAACTATCTCTATACTATATTACTATCACTATACTATATAACTATCACTATACTATATTACTATCTCTATACTATATTACTATCTCTATACTATATTACTATCTCTATACTATATTACTATCACTATACTATATTACTATCTCTATACTATATTACTATCACTATACTATATAACTATCTCTATACTATATAACTATCACTATACTATATAACTATCTCTATACTATATTACTATCACTATACTATATAACTATCTCTATACTATATTACTATCTCTATACTATATAACTATCTCTATACTATATTACTATCACTATACTATATAACTATCACTATACTATATAACTATCACTATACTATATTACTATCTCTATACTATATTACTATCTCTATACTATATAACTATCTCTATACTATATAACTATCACTATACTATATAACTATCACTATACTATATTACTATCTCTATACTATATTACTATCACTATACTATATAACTATCTCTATACTATATAACTATCTCTATACTATATAACTATCTCTATACTATATAACTATCACTATACTATATAACTATCTCTATACTATATTACTATCACTATACTATATTACTATCTCTATACTATATTACTATCTCTATACTATATTACTATCTCTATATTTACTATCTCTATCTATATAACTATCACTATACTATATAACTATCTCTATATACTATATTACTATCACTATACTATATTACTATCTCTATACTATATTACTATCTCTATACTATATTACTATCTCTATCTATATTACTATCTCTATACTATATTACTATCTCTATACTA
>JAPTMU010000253.1:185016-232516 GCA_028583405.1 Pogonophryne albipinna
TACTATATAACTATCACTATACTATATTACTATCACTATACTATATTACTATCTCTATACTATATTACTATCTCTATACTATATTACTATCACTATACTATATAACTATCACTATACTATATAACTATCACTATACTATATTACTATCACTATACTATATAACTATCACTATACTATATAACTATCTCTATACTATATTACTATCACTATACTATATAACTATCACTATACTATATAACTATCTCTATACTATATTACTATCACTATACTATATTACTATCTCTATACTATATTACTATCACTATACTATATTACTATCTCTATACTATATTACTATCTCTATACTATATTACTATCTCTATACTATATTACTATCACTATACTATATTACTATCACTATACTATATTACTATCTCTATACTATATTACTATCTCTATACTATATACTATCTCTATACTATATTCTATCACTATACTATATTACTATCACTATACTATATAACTATCACTATACTATATACTATCTCTATACTATATACTATCACTATACTATATTAACTATCTCTATACTATATTACTATCTCTATACTATATACTATCTCTATACTATATTACTATCACTATACTATATTACTATCACTATACTATATAACTATCTCTATACTATATTACTATCTCTATACTATATTACTATCACTATACTATATTACTATCACTATACTATATTACTATCACTATACTATATTACTATCTCTATACTATATTACTATCTCTATACTATATTACTATCACTATACTATATAACTATCACTATACTATATAACTATCTCTATACTATATTCTATCTCTATACTATATTACTATCTCTATACTATATTACTATCACTATACTATATACTATCACTATACTATATTACTATCTCTATACTATATTCTATCACTATACTATATTACTATCACTATACTATATTACTATCCTCTACTATATTACTATCTCTATACTATATTACTATCACTATACTATATACTATCTCTATACTATATTACTATCTCTATACTATATTACTATCTCTATACTATATTACTATCTCTATACTATATTACTATCTCTATACTATATTACTATCACTATACTATATTACTATCACTATACTATATAACTATCACTATACTATATTACTATCACTATACTATATTACTATCTCTATACTATATTACTATCTCTATACTATATTACTATCTCTATACTATATTACTATCACTATACTTATTACTATCACTATACTATTACTATCTCTATACTATATTACTATCTCTATACTATATTACTATCACTATACTATTACTACTCTATACTATATTACTATCTCTATACTATATACTATCCTATACTATATTACTATCACTATACTATATTACTATCACTATACTATATTACTATCTCTATACTATATTACTATCTCTATACTATATTACTACTCTATACTATATTACTATCTCTATACTATATAACTATCACTATACTATATTACTATCTCTATACTATATTACTATCTCTATACTATATTACTATCTCTATACTATATTACTATCTCTATACTATATACTATCTCTATACTATATTACTATCCTACTATATTCTATACTATATTACTATCACTATACTATATAATCTCTTACTATATTACTATCTCTATACTATATTACTATCTCTATACTATATTACTATCTCTATACTATATTACTATCTCTATACTATATTACTATCACTATACTATATCTATCTCTATACTATATTACTATCTCTATACTATATTACTATCTCTATACTATATTACTATCTCTATACTATATTACTATCTCTATACTATATTACTATCTCTATACTATATTACTATCACTATACTATATACTATCTCTATACTATATTACTATCACTATACTATATTACTATCTCTATACTATATTACTATCTCTATACTATATAACTATCTCTATACTAATATTACTATCTCTATACTATATTACTATCTCTATACTATATACTATCTCTATACTATATACTATCTCTATACTATATTACTATCTCTATACTATATTACTATCTCTATACTATATTACTATCTATACTATATAACTATCACTATACTATATACTATCACTATACTATATTACTACTCTATACTATATTACTATCTCTATACTATATTACTATCTCTATACTATATTACTATCTCTATACTATATTACTATCACTATACTATATTACTATCACTATACTATATACTATCTCTATACTATATTACTATCTCTATACTATATTACTATCTCTATACTATATTACTATCACTATACTATATTACTATCACTATACTATATTACTATCTCTATACTATATTACTATCTCTATACTATATTACTATCTCTATACTATATACTATCTCTATACTATATTACTATCTCTATACTATATACTATCACTATACTATATTACTATCTCTATACTATATTACTATCACTCTATACTATACTACTTCTATACTATATTACTATCACTATACTATATTACTATCTCTATACTATATTACTATCTCTATACTATATACTATCACTATACTATATTACTATCTCTATACTATATTACTATCTCTATACTATATTACTATCTCTATACTATATACTATCTCTATACTATATTACTATCTCTATACTATATTACTATCTCTATACTATTACTATCACTATACTATATTACTATCTCTATACTATATTACTATCTCTATACTATATTACTACTCTATACTATATTACTATCACTATACTATATTACTATCACTATACTATATTACTATCTCTATACTATATTACTATCTCTATACTATATTACTATCTCTATACTATATTACTATCACTATACTATATAACTATCTCTATACTATATTACTATCTCTATACTATATTACTATCTCTATACTATATTACTATCACTATACTATATTACTATCACTATACTATATTACTATCACTATACTATATAACTATCTCTATACTATATTACTATCTCTATACTATATTACTATCACTATACTATATAACTATCACTATACTATATTACTATCTCTATACTATATTACTATCACTATACTATATTACTATCTCTATACTATATTACTATCTCTATACTATATTACTATCTCTATACTATATTACTATCTCTATACTATATTACTATCTCTATACTATATTACTATCTCTATACTATATAACTATCACTATACTATATTACTATCACTATACTATATTACTATCTCTATACTATATTACTATCTCTATACTATATACTATCTCTATACTATATACTATCACTATACTATATACTATCACTATACTATATTACTATCACTATACTATATTACTATCACTATACTATATTACTATCTCTATACTATATTACTATCACTATACTATATTACTATCACTATACTATATAACTATCACTATACTATATTACTATCTCTATACTATATAACTATCACTATACTATATTACTATCTCTATACTATATTACTATCTCTATACTATATTACTATCTCTATACTATATTACTATCTCTATACTATATTACTATCACTATACTATATACTATCTCTATACTATATTACTATCTCTATACTATATTACTATCTCTATACTATATTACTATCACTATACTATATTACTATCACTATACTATATTACTATCACTATACTATATTACTATCTCTATACTATATTACTATCTCTATACTATATTACTATCACTATACTATATACTATCTCTATACTATATACTATCTCTATACTATATTACTATCACTATACTATATACTATCACTATACTATATTACTATCTATACTATATTACTATCTCTATACTATATTACTATCTCTATACTATATTACTATCTCTATACTATATTACTATCTATACTATATTACTATCACTATACTATATTACTATCTCTATACTATATAACTATCACTATACTATATTACTATCACTATACTATATAACTATCTCTATACTATATTACTATCACTATACTATATTACTATCTCTATACTATATTACTATCTATACTATATTACTATCATACTATACTATCACTATACTATATTACTATCACTATACTATATTACTATCTCTATACTATATTACTATCACTATACTATATTACTATCTCTATACTATATTACTATCTCTATACTATATTACTATCACTATACTATATTACTATCTCTATACTATATTACTATCACTATACTATATTACTATCTCTATACTATATTACTATCTCTATACTATATTACTATCTCTATACTATATTACTATCTCTATACTATATTACTATCACTATACTATATTACTATCTCTATACTATATAACTATCACTATACTATATTACTATCTCTATACTATATACTATCTCTATACTATATTACTATCACTATACTATATACTATCTCTATACTATATTACTATCTCTATACTATATTACTATCACTATACTATATTACTATCTCTATACTATATAACTATCACTATACTATATTACTATCTCTATACTATATAACTATCACTATACTATATTACTATCACTATACTATATTACTATCACTATACTATATTACTATCACTATACTATATAACTATCACTATACTATATTACTATCTCTATACTATATTACTATCACTATACTATATTACTATCTCTATACTATATAACTATCACTATACTATATTACTATCACTATACTATATACTATCACTATACTATATACTATCACTATACTATATTACTATCTCTATACTATATTACTATCACTATACTATATTACTATCTCTATACTATATTACTATCACTATACTATATAACTATCACTATACTATATTACTATCACTATACTATATACTATCACTACTATATTACTATCTCTATACTATATTACTATCACTATACTATATAACTATCACTATACTATATTACTATCTCTATACTATATTACTATCACTATACTATATTACTATCACTATACTATATAACTATCTCTATACTATATTACTATCACTATACTATATAACTATCACTATACTATATAACTATCACTATACTATATTACTATCTCTATACTATATTACTATCACTATACTATATACTATCACTATACTATATTACTATCACTATACTATATTACTATCACTATACTATATTACTATCTCTATACTATATAACTATCACTATACTATATTACTATCACTATACTATATAACTATCACTATACTATATAACTATCACTATACTATATTACTATCTCTATACTATATTACTATCACTATACTATATTACTATCACTATACTATATTACTATCTCTATACTATATTACTATCACTATACTATATTACTATCTCTATACTATATACTATCACTATACTATATTACTATCCTATACTATATTACTATCTCTATACTATATTACTATCTCTATACTATATACTATCACTATACTATATACTATCACTATACTATAACTATCACTATACTATATTACTATCACTATACTATATACTATCACTATACTATATAACTATCTCTATACTATATTACTATCACTATACTATATAACTATCACTATACTATATACTATCTCTATACTATATTACTATCTCTATACTATATTACTATCTCTATACTATATTACTATCACTATACTATATTACTATCACTATACTATATAACTATCACTATACTATATTACTATCTCTATACTATATAACTATCACTATACTATATTACTATCTCTATACTATATAACTATCACTATACTATATTACTATCACTATACTATATTACTATCACTATACTATATTACTATCACTATACTATATAACTATCTCTATACTATATTACTATCACTATACTATATTACTATCTCTATACTATATTACTATCTCTATACTATATACTATCACTATACTATATTACTATCACTATACTATATAACTATCACTATACTATATAACTATCACTATACTATATTACTATCTCTATACTATATTACTATCACTATACTATATAACTATCTCTATACTATATTACTATCACTATACTATATAACTATCACTATACTATATTACTATCACTATACTATATAACTATCACTATACTATATTACTATCTCTATACTATATTACTATCACTATACTATATACTATCACTATACTATATTACTATCTCTATACTATATTACTATCACTATACTATATTACTATCACTATACTATATACTATCTCTATACTATATTACTATCACTATACTATATACTATCACTATACTATATACTATCACTATACTATATTACTATCACTATACTATATTACTATCACTATACTATATAACTATCACTATACTATATACTATCACTATACTATATTACTATCTCTATACTATATTACTATCTCTATACTATATAACTATCATACTATATTACTATCACTATACTATATAACTATCACTATACTATATAACTATCACTATACTATATTACTATCTCTATACTATATTACTATCTCTATACTATATTACTATCACTATACTATATTACTATCTCTATACTATATTACTATCACTATACTATATTACTATCTCTATACTATATTACTATCACTATACATATTACTATCTCTATACTATATACTATCACTATACTATATTACTATCACTATACTATATTACTATCTCTATACTATATTACTATCTCTATACTATATAACTATCACTATACTATATTACTATCTCTATACTATATTACTATCTCTATACTATATTACTATCACTATACTATATTACTATCTCTATACTATATTACTATCTCTATACTATATAACTATCACTATACTATATTACTATCACTATACTATATTACTATCTCTATACTATATTACTATCACTATACTATATTACTATCTCTATACTATATTACTATCACTATACTATATTACTATCTCTATACTATATTACTATCTCTATACTATATTACTATCACTATACATATACTATCACTATACTATATTACTATCACTATACTATATAACTATCTCTATACTATATTACTATCACTATACTATATTACTATCTCTATACTATATTACTATCTATACTATATTACTATCACTATACTATATTACTATCTCTATACTATATAACTATCACTATACTATATTACTATCACTATACTATATAACTATCTCTATACTATATTACTATCACTATACTATATTACTATCTCTATACTATATTACTATCTATACTATATTACTATCACTATACTATATTACTATCACTATACTATATACTATCACTATACTATATTACTATCACTATACTATATAACTATCTCTATACTATATTACTATCACTATACTATATTACTATCTCTATACTATATTACTATCTATACTATATTACTATCACTATACTATATTACTATCACTATACTATATTACTATCTCTATACTATATTACTATCACTATACTATATTACTATCTCTATACTATATTACTATCTATACTATATTACTATCACTATACTATATTACTATCACTATACTATATTACTATCACTATACTATATTACTATCTCTATACTATATTACTATCTATACTATATTACTATCACTATACTATATTACTATCACTATACTATATTACTATCTCTATACTATATTACTATCTATACTATATTACTATCTATACTATATTACTATCACTATACTATATTACTATCTCTATACTATATTACTATCACTATACTATATTACTATCACTATACTATATTACTATCACTATACTATATTACTATCTCTATACTATATTACTATCACTATACTATATTACTATCTCTATACTATATTACTATCTCTATACTATATTACTATCACTATACTATATTACTATCTCTATACTATATTACTATCTCTATACTATATTACTATCTCTATACTATATTACTATCTCTATACTATATTACTATCTCTATACTATATAACTATCTCTATACTATATTACTATCACTATACTATATTACTATCACTATACTATATTACTATCTCTATACTATATTACTATCTATACTATATTACTATCTATACTATATTACTATCACTATACTATATTACTATCACTATACTATATTACTATCTCTATACTATATAACTATCTCTATACTATATTACTATCTCTATACTATATAACTATCTCTATACTATATTACTATCACTATACTATATTACTATCTCTATACTATATTACTATCTCTATACTATATTACTATCTCTATACTATATTACTATCTCTATACTATATTACTATCTCTATACTATATAACTATCTCTATACTATATTACTATCACTATACTATATTACTATCACTATACTATATTACTATCTCTATACTATATTACTCTATACTATATTACTATCTATACTATATTACTATCACTATACTATATTACTATCACTATACTATATTACTATCTCTATACTATATAACTATCTCTATACTATATTACTATCTCTATACTATATAACTATCTCTATACTATATTACTATCACTATACTATATTACTATCTCTATACTATATACTATCTATACTATATTACTATCTCTATACTATATTACTATCTCTATACTATATTACTATCTCTATACTATATAACTATCTCTATACTATATTACTATCACTATACTATATTACTATCACTATACTATATTACTATCTCTATACTATATTACTATCTATACTATATTACTATCTATACTATATTACTATCATATACTATATTACTATCACTATACTATATTACTATCTCTATACTATATAACTATCTCTATACTATATTACTATCTCTATACTATATAACTATCTCTATACTATATAACTATCACTATACTATATTACTATCTCTATACTATATTACTATCTCTATACTATATTACTATCTCTATACTATATTACTATCTCTATACTATATTACTATCTCTATACTATATTACTATCTCTATACTATATTACTATCTCTATACTATATTACTATCTCTATACTATATTACTATCACTATACTATATTACTATCACTATACTATATTACTATCTCTATACTATATTACTATCTATACTATATTACTATCTATACTATATTACTATCACTATACTATATTACTATCACTATACTATATTACTATCTCTATACTATATAACTATCTCTATACTATATTACTATCTCTATACTATATAACTATCTCTATACTATATTACTATCACTATACTATATTACTATCTCTATACTATATTACTATCTCTATACTATATTACTATCTCTATACTATATTACTATCTCTATACTATATTACTATCTCTATACTATATTACTATCACTATACTATATTACTATCTCTATACTATATTACTATCTCTATACTATATTACTATCACTATACTATATTACTATCTCTATACTATATTACTATCTCTATACTATATTACTATCACTATACTATATTACTATCTCTATACTATATTACTATCTCTATACTATATTACTATCACTATACTATATTACTATCACTATACTATATAACTATCTCTATACTATATTACTATCTCTATACTATATTACTATCTCTATACTATATTACTATCACTATACTATATTACTATCTCTATACTATATTACTATCTCTATACTATATTACTATCTCTATACTATATTACTATCACTATACTATATAACTATCTCTATACTATATTACTATCTCTATACTATATTACTATCTCTATACTATATTACTATCACTATACTATATTACTATCTCTATACTATATTACTATCACTATACTATATAACTATCTCTATACTATATAACTATCTCTATACTATATTACTATCTCTATACTATATTACTATCTCTATACTATATTACTATCTCTATACTATATTACTATCTCTATACTATATTACTATCTCTATACTATATTACTATCACTATACTATATACTATACTCACTATACTATATACTATCTCTATACTATATACTATCTCTATACTTATAACTATCACTATACTATATTACTATCACTATACTATATTACTATCTCTATACTATATTACTATCTCTATACTATATTACTATCTCTATACTATATTACTATCACTATACTATATTACTATCTCTATACTATATAACTATCTCTATACTATATTACTATCTATACTATATTACTATCACTATACTATATTACTATCACTATACTATATTACTATCTCTATACTATATTACTATCTATACTATATTACTATCACTATACTATATTACTATCACTATACTATATTACTATCTCTATACTATATTACTATCTATACTATATTATATATCTCTATACTATATTACTATCTATACTATATTACTATCTATACTATATTACTATCACTATACTATATTACTATCACTATACTATATTACTATCTCTATACTATATAACTATCACTATACTATATTACTATCTCTATACTATATTACTATCTCTATACTATATTACTATCTCTATACTATATTACTATCTCTATACTATATAACTATCTCTATACTATATTACTATCACTATACTATATTACTATCACTATACTATATTACTATCTCTATACTATATTACTATCTCTATACTATATTACTATCTCTATACTATATAACTATCTCTATACTATATTACTATCACTATACTATATTACTATCACTATACTATATTACTATCTCTATACTATATTACTATCTCTATACTATATTACTATCTCTATACTATATTACTATCACTATACTATATTACTATCACTATACTATATTACTATCTCTATACTATATTACTATCTCTATACTATATTACTATCTCTATACTATATTACTATCACTATACTATATTACTATCACTATACTATATTACTATCTCTATACTATATACTATCTCTATACTATATTACTATCTCTATACTATATTACTATCACTATACTATATTACTATCTATACTATATTACTATCTCTATACTATATACTATCACTATACTATATTACTATCTCTATACTATATTACTATCTCTATACTATATTACTATCTCTATACTATATTACTATCTCTATACTATATTACTATCTCTATACTATATTACTATCACTATACTATATTACTATCACTATACTATATTACTATCTCTATACTATATTACTATCACTATACTATATTACTATCTCTATACTATATAACTATCTCTATACTATATTACTATCACTATACTATATTACTATCACTATACTATATTACTATCACTATACTATATTACTATCTCTATACTATATTACTATCTCTATACTATATAACTATCACTATACTATATTACTATCTCTATACTATATTACTATCTCTATACTATATTACTATCTCTATACTATATTACTATCTCTATACTATATTACTATCTCTATACTATATTACTATCTCTATACTATATTACTATCTCTATACTATATAACTATCACTATACTATATTACTATCTCTATACTATATTACTATCTCTATACTATATTACTATCTCTATACTATATTACTATCACTATACTATATAACTATCACTATACTATATTACTATCTCTATACTATATAACTATCTCTATACTATATAACTATCACTATACTATATTACTATCTCTATACTATATTACTATCTCTATACTATATTACTATCTCTATACTATATTACTATCTCTATACTATATTACTATCTCTATACTATATAACTATCACTATACTATATTACTATCTCTATACTATATTACTATCACTATACTATATTACTATCTCTATACTATATTACTATCTCTATACTATATTACTATCACTATACTATATTACTATCTCTATACTATATTACTATCTCTATACTATATTACTATCTCTATACTATATTACTATCTCTATACTATATTACTATCTCTATACTATATAACTATCACTATACTATATTACTATCTCTATACTATATTACTATCACTATACTATATTACTATCTCTATACTATATTACTATCTCTATACTATATTACTATCTCTATACTATATTACTATCACTATACTATATTACTATCTCTATACTATATTACTATCTCTATACTATATTACTATCTCTATACTATATTACTATCTCTATACTATATTACTATCACTATACTATATTACTATCTCTATACTATATTACTATCTCTATTCTATATTACTATCTCTATACTATATAACTATCTCTATACTATATTACTATCTCTATACTATATTACTATCTCTATACTATATTACTATCTCTATACTATATTACTATCACTATACTATATTACTATCTCTATACTATATAACTATCTCTATACTATATTACTATCTCTATACTATATTACTATCTCTATACTATATTACTATCTCTATACTATATTACTATCTCTATACTATATTACTATCTCTATACTATATTACTATCTCTATACTATATTACTATCACTATACTATATAACTATCACTATACTATATTACTATCACTATACTATATTACTATCTCTATTCTATATTACTATCACTATACTATATTACTATCTCTATACTATATTACTATCTCTATACTATATTACTATCTCTATACTATATTACTATCACTATACTATATTACTATCTCTATACTATATAACTATCTCTATACTATATTACTATCTCTATACTATATTACTATCTCTATTCTATATTACTATCACTATACTATATTACTATCTCTATACTATATTACTATCTCTATACTATATTACTATCTCTATTCTATATTACTATCTCTATACTATATAACTATCTCTATACTATATTACTATCTCTATACTATATTACTATCTCTATACTATATTACTATCTCTATACTATATTACTATCTCTATACTATATTACTATCACTATACTATATTACTATCACTATACTATATTACTATCTCTATACTATATTACTATCTCTATTCTATATTACTATCTCTATACTATATTACTATCACTATACTATATTACTATCTCTATACTATATAACTATCTCTATACTATATTACTATCTCTATACTATATTACTATCTCTATACTATATTACTATCACTATACTATATAACTATCTCTATACTATATTACTATCTCTATACTATATTACTATCTCTATACTATATTACTATCTCTATACTATATTACTATCACTATACTATATTACTATCTCTATACTATATTACTATCACTATACTATATAACTATCTCTATACTATATTACTATCTCTATACTATATTACTATCTCTATACTATATTACTATCTCTATACTATATTACTATCTCTATACTATATTACTATCACTATACTATATTACTATCTCTATACTATATTACTATCATCTTATACTATATTACTATCTCTATACTATATTACTATCTCTATATCTATATTACTATCTCTATACTATATTACTATCACTATACTATATTACTATCTCTATAACTATATATCTTCTCTTACTATATTACTATCTTCTATACTATAATTACTATCTACTATAGCTATATTACTATCTCTAGTACTATATAACTATCTCTATACTATATTACTATCTCTATACCTATTAAATCTCTATAATATATACTATCACTCTATACTATATTAACTATCTCTATACTATAGATATTTATACTATATACTATCTATACTATATTACTATCTCTATACTATATTACTATCACTATACTATATACTATCTCTATACTATATTACTATCATCTATACTATATTACTATCTCTATACTATATTACTATTCTCTATACTATATTACTATGCTCTATACTATATTACTATCTCATACTAATACTATATCTATACTATATACGCTCACTATACTATACTATCTCTATATATATAACTACTCTCTATACTATATTACTATCTCTATACTATATTACTATCTCTATTCTATAATTACTATCACTATACTATATTACTATCTCTATACTATATTACTATCTCTATACTATATTACTATCTCTATTCTATATTACTATCTCTATTCTATATTACTATCTCTATACTATATTACTATCTCTATACTATATAACTATCTCTATACTATATTACTATCACTATACTATATTACTATCTCTATACTATATTACTATCTCTATACTATATAACTATCTCTATACTATATTACTATCTCTATACTATATTACTATCTCTATTCTATATTACTATCACTATACTATATTACTATCTCTATACTATATTACTATCTCTATACTATATTACTATCTCTATTCTATATTACTATCTCTATACTATATAACTATCACTATACTATATTACTATCACTATACTATATTACTATCACTATACTATATTACTATCTCTATACTATATTACTATCTCTATACTATATTACTATCTCTATACTATATTACTATCTCTATACTATATTACTATCACTATACTATATTACTATCACTATACTATATTACTATCTCTATACTATATTACTATCTCTATTCTATATTACTATCTCTATACTATATTACTATCACTATACTATATTACTATCTCTATACTATATAACTATCTCTATACTATATTACTATCTCTATACTATATTACTATCTCTATACTATATTACTATCACTATACTATATAACTATCTCTATACTATATTATTATCACTCAGTTAATCTCATTCATCAAAACACACATTCTAGATCAGCTCAAAGATTCACTTCAAGGCAATTACTTATTAAAACACAATTAGAATTTAGGATTATAAGAAATCCAGTTGAGGTATAAAATCAGAATCATGAGAGATCCAGCTAAAATTCACAGTTAAGGTATAAATTCACAGTTAAGGTATAAATTCACAGTTAAGGTATAAATTCACAGTTAAGGTATACATTCACAGTGATGAATAGATCAATCTGTAACCTGCAAAGTTGCAGTGTCCTCAATCTTTAACATTACTTTACGTTTACTTCATTACGCTTTATTCAAGAGTAAGGCACTTAGTAGTACATATATTTCATTCAAATACATTTGTTCAAAATCTGAAAAGGAAGAATCAGACATTTATTGTATATCAACCTGAAAATCTGTTCTTTATTCTGAGTGTCAACTGTAATCATTTTATCAATCGCTGAATGGGGGTACCCATGGGTTAGGGTTAGGGTTAGGGGTTAGGGTTAGGGGTTAGGGTTAGGGGTTAGGGTAGGTAGGTGGGGCAGAAACCGCAATGGAGACCCATGGATCTGAAAGCTCGGCGTCGTACATTAACATTGTGTCACCTACAGTTGAATATCCGACTAGCCTCTGTGGGGCTTGGAGGGCGGTCTTGGCAACCCTGCGTATGGCTAATTTAACTACAGTGATCAAACAGATCACTAGGATTAGCACAACCAAGATAAACACTGAAACAGTAACAACAAATTTAACCAACCCCGCTCCCCAGGATCCAATGGTTCCGCTTAAATCCCCAAATGTAAACCCATGAGTTTCATGCAATTCTTTTATTCCCCTAGCAGTATCATGCGCCATGTCCATTACTTCCGGTGTAGCGTCAGAGATGAAAGAACAACACTCAGACCCAATTACCTTACATGTGCCCCCCTGAGCAGCTAGGAGAAGATCCAGCGCCATGCGATGCTGTAGTGCTACTGTCCTAACTTCCTGCAATTCTTTGTGTTCAGCTAACATTGCTGTGTTAGATACATTTAGATGGTGCTCCACTACTTTGGACAGTGCCACTATTTCCTGCTGAGTAACATAAATACCGTACCAAGGCAAAAATAGGCTAGCTATCTGTTGTCCTTGTGTAATGGACCTGCTGTTCCTGTGTAAAGAGGGAAGTATCGCTGCAATCTCATTAGCCTCTACTTTACGGATTAAAGGGATTAGGTAGGCTAGATAACAGGTGCCATAAAAAATGTCATAGGGCACACAGCCATAGGCCCGGTCGCCGCAAACTAAGTACACTCTCTGTGGGAGGGGAATTCTGGCTAATTTTACCCTCATTATTGTATTACAGTCACTGTGTCCCACATCTGGAGAGGTGTGAGATCCTGCTTCATTCTGGAAACAGATGGACACATTCTTCCATTCATGCACCACAATTGGGGGAACATATACTGAACAATCACGTGTAGGGGGCTTGCCTAAGGGTATTGGCTGCGTACAGTCATGTATTTTAACTTTGACGGAGTCCACTGTTCTGGAGCCAAACCAGGGCACAACTGTTACCAAAGCCTCAACTAATAAAGATGGTGTGTGGGGTTGCATTGTACATGTTGGACTTGTAAAGTTAGCCGAACAATTAGTCTGGGCTAGAGCTAACTGGAATCTGTATTCAAAAGCTAGGTTAACGTATTTCTTCACATATATTAGTTTTAAAAACGTCAACCGTTTGAAACCGTCAGGCAGGTAATTTTTATTTACTGTATCAACAATGAGAGACTAAGCCCTTGTACTGTAAAGGTTGCTCAGAGTCTATGGGGTAGGAAGGAGTGTAACAATCCTCAGCCTCATCGCTAATTCTGGATGCTATATCATTCCAGCTCACTAGACCGTAGTCAGCTTTCAGTGAAAGGAATTGGGCTAAACATGGGAGAATGCATGGATTCTGGCATATTTTGGCACAGCCAACAGTTGCTAACATTGCGTTCATGCGCGTAGTCTAACATTAAACTTACTGCAGAATTAGTTTTAGTTCGTTTAGAAGGAGTGATTAAGGCCTTTTTTGAAGAATCTACATCACCTCCTGATTGTTTAAGTGGAGTGGATAGAAAATCTGTTTTGCTATCTGGTCCAGTAAATGTGCATGCAGTGACACCTGAATTGGGAGCCTTGTAATCTGGTTTCCTCGTTGTACATTTTACCTCATTCCTTATCAGTGTCTTTAACTGTTCTATAGTGCTACACCACAGTTCTGGGGGCATTTCGTCAATGGTGTTGAGAGCTATTCTTACCACCTCTGATGACTCCCTGAACCAATGGTACTGGTTCTTTGGATACATCCCCCACGTCGAGTAATTCGTCACCGTTGACTGAAGACACAGGAAACACAATAATACAGTTGGATGAGTCACATATTGAAGTTGGACAGTTAAAAGAAATAGTCTTTGATTCATGATCAGGGAGGGAGACAATCCTCCTTATTCTCCCTCCTTTTCTCTCTCTTTGTGTCTCTCGCACCATACTGAATGTCTGTGTGGTGATCGGATACAACCTGTCCTTGTCGCTAGGCACTGATTTGCCCGTTGGTGTTGTTTTGCCCTCAGGGTCTGGGCCCTGAGTGGTCAAGTCGTCTGCGCTCTTAGATAAGAGCACCTTATTTTCTCCCTCAGAGGGGCGAGAGCCCTCGCCACCTGTCGTTGGGATTTTCACAGCTTCATCTAGCAGGGCGTCCTTGGCCAGGTATAGTAAACCCAGAATGACGATGATGATGACTGCCTTCACACGCCAGCATCCGGTAGAGGAGAGAGACGACATCTGGAAGCGTGAATCCACTCCGCTCTACCTTGTACTCTCAGGGCTGTTCTGGTCACTATTAACACCTGGAAAGGACCTTTCCACCTGGGAGACAAAACATCTTTTTCAAGAGATTTGATTAATACATCATCACCAATCTGAAAAGGGTGGGTGGGCTCCTCTCCAGGCTGGGGGAGCCTGTCAGCCACCTGCCTGTGAAACTTTCTCAACATGTCAGTTAGATATTTGACATAGTTAGTCATGTAATCATCTGTCCACAAAAGAGTGAGTTTGTGGGGTGTTACTGGGGGGCTAGATCCTGTGAACATTACCCTTCCCATCAATACTTCGTGTGGGCTAAGCCCTGTCGTTGCATTTGGTGAGCTTCGGATGGAGCACAGAACTAGCGGCAGCGCGTCTACCCATTTTAGTCCTGTGGTCAACATTGTTTTAGTGAGTTTCTCCTTTATCGTCAAGTTCATTCTCTCAACCTGGCCTGAGCTCTGTGGGTGATAGGGAACATGCAATTGCCATTTGAACCCTAACACTGTAGCTAGACTCTGGGTTATCTTAGAAATGAATGCTGGACCTCTGTCACTGTTAATCCCTGCTGGAACACCAAATCTAGGGATAACATCTTTGAGAAGACACTTTACAACTGTTCTAGCGTCTTCTTTTCTGGTAGGGTAGGCCTCTACCCATTTGGAGAACTGGCACACTATTACCAAAAGATATTTGAATCCTTGGCATGGTGGCATATGCGAAAAGTCAATTTGCATATTTACAAAGGGCCCCGAGGGGGGCGGTAAGTGTTCATGCTGAACTGGACCACTTCTTCTTCTTGTCTGCTGGCATATCATGCATCTATCTACAAGGGTCTGTGTAGCTAGTGTGATGCCTGGAGCAAACCATTGTGACTTTATAATCCCATTCATCCCTCCTTTTCCTACATGTGATTTGCCATGTGCAACATGTGCCAAAACATGGAGGAACGAACGGGGACAAACCATCCGTCCGTCTGGGTGGAGCCACAAGCTGGACTCAGCGTCAAGTGTACAACCTCGTCTTAGCCATAAATCTTTCTCCCTAACATCAGCGCGGGCTTGCATGTCCGCGACATCATTAAAGGAAGGCAAACAAATGGGTTCTGCGGGTTGTGTTGAGGGGCATTGGAGCACCATAGAAGAGCAGGAAACTGCTGCTTGTTTAGCCGCGGTGTCGGCTAACGCATTTCCACGCGAAATAGGATCATCAGAATTTGTGTGAGCAGCACATTTAACTACTGCTAGCTGTGCAGGGAGCAGGATAGCGTCTAATAGCTCAGCTACTAACGCATGATGTTGAATAGGCTTACCAGCCGATGTTAAGAAACCGCGCATTTTCCACAAGACACCAAAATCATGGCACACACCAAATGCATACCTGGAGTCTGTGAAAATGGTTGCAACTTTACCTTTAGCCAAAATACACGCCCTCAGCAGAGCATACAACTCTGCAGCCTGAGCCGACGTGCCATTTGGCAAGGCCCGGCTTTCTAAGACTTCCCAGTCGTTCACAACAGCATAGCCTGCTAAGTGTACTGTGTCAGACGGCCTGCTCGCAGACCCGTCTGTGTATAGAATCATATCTGAATTAGGGATAGGAGTTTGCAACATATCAGTTCTGGGGGAAGAAGACATGTCAATCGTTGTGACGCAGTCATGTGTTATTTCAAAATCTGGAATTGGCACCAGCGTAGCTGGGTTTAGGGGGGGGGGAGCGTTTAAGAGTGATGTGTGGGCTTGAAAGAATTACCGCTTCATAACCAGATCGCCTTGCTGCCGTCATATGCTGAGTAGCAGAGGTGTTCAGAATATGCAAAACTGCATGTGGGACATGTACTACACAGTCACTGGCCAGTACAATGGGAGAGGATTGCTTGATAACTATTGCAACTGCGGCCACTGCTCGCAGGCATGAAGTCATACCAAGTACCACAGGGGAAAGTCGAGACGAATAGTATGCCACAGGCCGAAAATTAGAGCCATGCTTCTGTACCAAAATGCCTGTTGCAAAGCCCCCCTTTTCATGGACGTGTAGATGAAAAGGTTGATGGTAATCAGGGAGCCCCAGGGCCGGAGCCGATGTGAGGGCCTGCTTTAAGTCCTGAAAAGCTGTGTGCATGTCCTCAGACCATTGAACAATGTTAGGGGCGGCCTGCAGAGTGGCAGCACGCAGGACGGAGTCCATAGCAGCGTACTCGTATATCCAATGTCTGCAGTAGTTTGCCATGCCCAAGAAGGAAAGCATCTCCTTCTTTGTGCGAGGTGGTGGTACTTTGTTCAAAAGGCAGACTCTCGCAGGTGAGAGGAGGCGGTGTCCATCTCTCAGAATGTGACCCAAATACGTGACCTCAGTCTGGCAGTATTGCAACTTGGCCAGGGATGCTCTGTGTCCGCATTCAGAAAGTCTTTTCATGAGCAGAATGGAGTCGATGCGACAGGCGTCTTTGTTAGGTGACGCAATCAACAGGTCATCAGCATACTGAAGGAGGGTGCTACCCCCTGTAAGGACCAAAGTGTCCAGGTCTCTTTTAACAGCTGCTGCGTACACAGTAGGCGATTCAACAAACCCCTGTGGGAGGCGCGTGTATGTGATTTGTTTACCTCTGAATGTAAATGCAAACAGATACTGGCTTTCTGGATGCAAAGGAATAGAGAAAAATGCTGAACAAAGATCAATGACTGTGTAATATGTGGAGTCTGGAGGCAAAGAAGCAAGGATTGAATTGGTGTCAGGCACAATGGGTGCTGTTGGAATGACAATGGCATTAATAGCCTGCAAATCTTGGACAAAACGCCACTCATCAGGGCGATTGTGCTTTGGTATGGGTAGAATTGGAGTATTACACGGACTGGTCGTGTAGATTAATACGCCCTGATCGAGCAGAGATTGGATGACTCCTTCAATTCCCATAATGGCTCTATGGGGTCAATTGTACTGTCTGATAGCTGGCAATCTGGCATTGGCTTTAAGTGTCACTCTGTGTGGTGGAGCGGAACTTACAAATCCAACATGATTCTTGTGTTTGGCCCATAATGTGGCTGGAACTTCCCAAAAATCTGAAGGGGGTCCATATTCTGTGAGAGGAGGTGGTTGTAAGTGGAGGAATATGCTTTGGGGGAGAGAAATGGGCTCAGAGAGACGCAGCATGTAATGCTCCTCTCCAAGGTTAATTAGATTAGGTGTGTGTGTGTGAGGAAGAGAGGCTGTTGCAGCTCCCAGCCGAGCATGGCAGTGGGCTGCCATAGCCCCCACCTCCTTAGGACTACTGCCTGGAGTGACAGCTAGTGTGACGTGAGGGATAGTTTCTTCAGCTAGAAAATCCTGCTGTGGGGGTGTGAGCCTAAGAGGCAACGCACATCCGTGTGGTCCTAAAAACAAAAACTGCTCGCATTCCAACTGATCTGAGCTGTTGCAAAAACCTCTTACTGATAGCGCATAGTCATCTGACGGGTTAAAAGCAGCTGTGCAGTGACAATTCAACACAGGCCGCATAAGAGACATTAAGGAAGCACACACAGGGGAAATGCTAGCAATTTTCTGAATCCCTGTTGTGGAGAAAACAGAAATCATGTTGAAATCTGGAAATGACCAACAATAAAGGTTGTCTTGAGATGATTGAATGAATTGGACAGCTTGATAGACTTTGCTGTCAGGAATAGTCAAAAACAATCCATCCGGAGTGCAATGTATTGTTGCCTGTAACTTACAAAGTAAGTCTCTGCCCATTAAATTAATAGGACTTCCATCTGAAATAATGAAAGAGTGTTGCACATTTGACCCATCGATTGAAACATTAGTACTCTCTGAAATGGGCTCGGACATAGGAATGCCAGAAACGCCCATTGTTGTAACAAAATTATTAGTTGCTTCACACACTTTCTCCTTAATACGTACTGCAGACAATGTGGCTCCACTGTCAATCAAAATATCTACAGCCGTACCACTAAAATCAACGGGCATAATCGGATCTTCACGCGGGTTATTGGAAAGGCGAATTGTTGCTGCTTGAATGGGGAAATGCTGTGAATCTGATCCTATTTCTCCATGGTACCCCTATCTTCTATTAAATCCACTTTGCTGACCGTTTTGCCCATGTTGAGCCTGTCTGTCATAGTGTGGAGGCGGCAATAATGCAGGATGCCTTGGGGGCTGGGGGAGAGCAGGCAAAGATTGTGTGTTCTGCCGAGCTCCCCATCTCTTTTCGCACTGCCCCGCCCAGTATCCGTTGCACCGCAAACATGACATGGCATCAACTTTTTGGAATTTGTGTTCTGCTGCTGTCTGCTCTTGTCTTGATAACCCTGTGATCTTCCCTGATTTTGATACTGCTGTGTGCGGTTTTGTCCCTGAAACTGCTGGGAGTTATCCGCACCCTGATAAGCCTGTGTATTTTGAGGCAATTGTTGCAGCAGCTGGGCAGTTCTGGGGGTCAGAAATATCTGGCTCCTATGCATTGTGGCTATCGTGAGTAGCCAGGTTTTAACTTGCCAGTCAGGAGTCGCCATCATGTAGGCTTGAGCTGTCTCTGGGATTAAGTTATGTAACAAGCTCTGTATGGCGAACAAATCATTGCCTTCCCTTTTAATGCCCGCATTATTATCCCACACTGTCATGAAATGCTGGATAAATTCTGGGACAGTTTCTGTTGGGCTCTGTACGCAAGCCATCACTTGGGAAAAATCTGTGTGAGTCTTAGCGCATGCTCTAATAGCCAAAGCAGCGACGTTCTGAATCCACATGTCGCGCGTCTGTGTCTGAGGCCAGTCACCTGCAGGCGTACACTCAGGAAATTTAAATTCGTCTCTGCACGTGGGCCAATCTGCCTTGTATGTTAGAATTATCAGCTGTTTAACATCATGAACCAAACAGTTATAAACTGAGCAGACATTAGTCAACCACGACAGATACTCATCTGGGCTTTTAGTGGGACTGGGAGCGTGATTAGTGACATCAATGACCTCAGCGGGTGTCCAAGGCTTAAAAACTGGAATCTCTCCTATCAGAATTTTCGGGACAGTTTCAGCAGAATTATTATTCTGAGATGTTTGCGTTCCCGTGATTATTTTACGCTGGACAGCCCTTGGAAAACCGCTGCCGTACGGCGTCCCTAGGTAATCGTGTAAACGGAGTGGCGGAGGAAGAGGAGAGGGGGTTCCTAACGGGCAGCTGTATGAAGAATCCCCTTCACCCTCCGCTACACTCTGCTTCTGCTATCCCAAATCTAGTTCTCTATAATGTCCTGGCTGATATCTCAACCTATTTTCATTCATGATAGCCGCAGCTGTCATTAACAGATCATCATCGGAGTTTCTCGCAACAGGATTTGAGAGTTCTGTCGCGGGGATCATTTTTGTACAGAGAGACACAGCCTGCTTTTCCTCCAGCAGCCCAGCGTCTGTTAAAATGCAAATGAGCTGAGAGGGGCTGGGGGACTTTCCCTGTCTTTTCAACCAATCGTACATCACTGACTTAGCAATGGCTGCAACATCCTTTCCGTGTCTTTCCTTAATTCTGGACATGTTCTCTGATTTAACATCAAAAGCAGCCTCTAGGCTAAGCAAATGACAACTCGCCGCACATTTAGAAACCCTATCAATCAACGCTTTGAGCTCAATGGAGCCTCGCTCGGCGCCAACTGATTTTTCATTCTTTCGCTCATTATATCCTCTTTTCTCTGCAATAGACATCCAAGCTTTAACACATTCTTTCATGTATCCTATGTCCCAGGAGGGATTCGGATCATTTTCAACGAAGTTTAAATGCCTGCCACAACACGGCCATGTCAAAAGTACCGGTTAAAGGCCAATCAAATTGAATCTTCCCTTTCTGATTATTCTGTTGTGAGTGTTCACAAAGTAACGAGGTAAACGGCATAACTTTAGACCAATCCAAGCTTCTTCCGACAATTCCAGACGGCATATTAGGGGAAAACATATGACTGTAGTGGCTGTCTGTAATTGGATTTTTAGAAGGTGTCTTGGTGCGTGCATTCGTTTTCCTCTTACCAACTGAATCGTTTGTGGAGACAGTATTACCCATGTTTAACGGTTAGTACAATAAACAAACACTGCAATTAGACAAACAAACATGAACTCGTAACAAACATCAGCGTGACAGCAAAGCTCATCCAACTTAATTTAATCCGAATAGAGAGGTTTCAGAGGAGGTAGGGAAATATCTGTTTAATATGAGTGCCTTCTTACTCATATATACTTGTACAAGTGCTAAGAACGGAATCTGTTGAAGAGCAATAACTAATTTATTCTCAATCAACAACCACTATGCCAATTTAGTAGGTGCTTTTGCCCCCCCCCGATCCGGAGAGCAAAGACTTTTTTATTTATCCAGTACCTTTTCTTCTCCAACAACAGCCAAATTTAACAACCCATCAGTTCATTTCAACGATGAAACACAGCGCTATGTCACATTCTCGCGTACCACCCTTCCCATTAATGACCAATTAACCTATATTCTTTTGTGTGCACCCCGGGCCGACACCCAGTTTCTCCAGCAAGTAGGAAACTGCGGCGCGCCAGGCGACGCACGCACTTAGTTTTCTGCCCCAGTCTTGCCAGCAAAATAGTAGAAGACGGTCGCAGACAAAAAATAAATGCTTTTAGACCGTTCTGTTTTTTAATAAAAAAAAAACAATCGGCAATGGTGTGAGGAAAAGATATGTGACACTCTGCTTTTCTTCCTCTTCGCCTGCTACCCCCGCAGGGGGGGGGTGAAATCACACACACACACTGCAGCAGCTGGAGGCAGACCCGAGGCGATGCCTGCTGTTGATTTAACCGGTTGACCGCTGAAACCTCTAGAATTCGGCGATTTGTTTCAATACAAATCTATCACATTGCTCCTAATGCAGAAGTCCACTTTACTGATGCTCTCTTTAAGGTCTCTCCGAATATTTGCTGTGTGTAATTGTCTGGTAATTTAATTCCAAGAAACACACACAGAGGAAATCAGTCAAAATCGATATTCCTAGGTTATTATTACCCCCAAATATTCTTATTGTTTTTTACATGAGCTGTGTTTGCTCTGAAGGCACATGCCCCAGCAGCAGTCACAGGGAAAATCGGCCAGGACGAAATCCCCTTAGACACCGATTCCCCAGGTTATCATTAAAACCCCAAATGTAAAGAGTAGAGAAACCAAAAAAAATGCAGCTGCTCAGTTTCACAGGTAATTTTATGATACCGTCAATCACAGATTCTGGTAAGGCAATGTCCAAATATAGATTTGAAATTACACTTACCAGTTCTGAAGATCTTTTGGTATTCTGCCGACAACGCCAATTTGTGATGGAAACTTCTGTGCAGCAATGCAGAGCCAAAGCTCATGAAAGGATGGAAGCTGGAGAGACTTTAGTCAAACACTGATATTTATTGAGAGTTATACGGCCGGAGAGATCACACAGTATATCACACTTTCATGTGAGCCACCATGCGACACTCTGAAGACAAAGTGAAACATGGATCTGTATATCTGATAAGGAGGGACTATAGAAAGCCCGCCTTTTCCTATCTTAATCATTGCCAGACATTGGAACAAAGACCCATTTGTGTTACAACCTCCCAGGATCCGAAATTCTCCCCCACAGGAAGACAGAGGACCTCTTGACCTGTGTCCTCTTCAAGTTACAGGCAAGAGCATATTGCGACTTAACGAAAAGCATATGTTTGTAATTTGACAGGTTCTCAGGAAAGCTGAGAAACTCAAGACACAAAGTGATCGGATTAAAATATTTGTTATATAATAATAATATCTGTTCTTACTCAGACTGTGGACATCGCCATCAGAAGAGAATGCATCCTCAAATCTCTAATGATCGACCTGGGTGAACCTGTTGACCATCTCATCAAAGAATTCCAGGTAAGACCTCCCACTCACTCACAAGAAGTTTGTTCATAAAAGAAAACATATTTGTGCTGCATGCAAATAAGTGCTTGGTTAGAAAGTCTTTTCTGATGACCTCCTGAGCTTTCCTCTTGGGCCGCCTGAACTGGGTGACTTTCTGATGACCTCCTGAGCTTTCCTCTTGGGCCGCCTGAACTGGGTGACTTTCTGATGACCTCCTGAGCTTTCCTCTTGGGCCGCCTGAACTGGGTGACTTTCTGATGACCTCCTGAGCTTTCCTCTTGGGCCGCCTGAACTGGGTGACTTTCTGATGACCTCCTGAGCTTTCCTCTTGGGCCGCCTGAACTGGGTGACTTTCTGATGACCTCCTGAGCTTTCCTCTTGGGCCGCCTGAACTGGGTGACTTTCTGATGACCTCCTGAGCTTTCCTCTTGGGCCGCCTGAACTGGGTGACTTTCTGATGACCTCCTGAGCTTTCCTCTTGGGCCGCCTGAACTGGGTGACTTTCTGATGACCTCCTGAGCTTTCCTCTTGGGCCGCCTGAACTGGGTGACTTTCTGATGACCTCCTGAGCTTTCCTCTTGGGCCGCCTGAACTGGGTGACTTTCTGATGACCTCCTGAGCTTTCCTCTTGGGCCGCCTGAACTGGGTGACTTTCTGATGACCTCCTGAGCTTTCCTCTTGGGCCGCCTGAACTGGGTGACTTTCTGATGACCTCCTGAGCTTTCCTCTTGGGCCGCCGGAACTGGGAACTTTCCTTTTCATCTATCCACTCTAATCTTGTATTTTTAAAAGGTAGCTGCAAACTTGGGGAAACCTTTGCGCCTCAGGCCTGTTGAACTACACTCTGTGGTCCTCATCCATATCCCCTTTGTTTGCATGATATGCAGGACGCTGAGGCTGGAGAACTGGAGCAGGCAACAATGGCAACCTTTGTCACTGGGAAAGAGGATCAGTTTCATCGACCCAAAGACGTCAAGGTTCTCATTGAAGGAACAGAGGTCCTCAGCGGCTTGCCCTCAGTTGCGACAGCTTTTGCTCTTCGGGCTCATATACGCACTGAATTTAAGATATCAGAAATAACTGCAATCCACTTTTGAAGTTGTGCAAAAAGTCCTGATGGAGCTTGAGGGGAAAAAGATGAGCCCAAAAGTGAATAGACTGAGAACCCAGCTGTTCATCCCAGAGTAGACCCTTTGTTGCACTCACTCTCAGTTACCATTGTTACATGGTAAGGTTTCTAAAACCAAGGTTTTATAATAATTATGCATTGTAAAACATTTGCGAAAAAGTGTTGTGTTCAGAAGTTGCACTTACAGTATGACCGATTTTCACGATAGAAGTTATGCATGTCTAATCACTTTCAGAGATTACATGTCTCACAGGCGCAAGTTGTCAGTGTTGCTTTAAAAAAAAGTGTGCAGTGGATAATAAGGACAAGTCTTTTTTCTAAGAGTTTGATGTTTGGAAGCGGCCCACATATTACTGCATTTTAACTGTGGTACTTATTAACATGTCTAAGGTCAGGTAATGGCTGCCATTGTGTGAACAACTTGTTTTTCATTCAAATAAATGTGCTCTGGTGTTAAAATATACAGATTGATCTGAAGAAATTGACTTTCATTGAGTCAATGTAAAATATTTCGTGTGATTGATTACTCTAATATTTTGTTGGTACAACATTTTACTTTTATTAGTGTACCTTTCAGTTGCATTGAGCTCCTTAAACGTGTTTGAGACACTTTAGGTAACAATCTGGCTGTCATTTGATTAAAGGTTTTTATTGAATAAATCACATGAATTGAGTTCCAGGTGTCCCCTCAGCTGTGCAGACTTATTTAATAACTGTGGAGTAAAGTTAATATCTATCTTGTCCACACACACGTTTCCTCTACTGATGAGAGGAAGACCGAGGGGACTAAAGTATTTCTTTTTCTACATTGACCTGAATGTATTCTTTATTCTGTGTATTTGTGGACTGAAATAAAAGTTTTTATAAAGTTTGTGATACATTTATTTGCAGTCACTTCATTATACGTTAAATACATTTAATTCAAGCTAAGATACATTAGCTAGTTAGTGCTCTTACCTGTGTGCCTCCTTCAAACAGCATTATAACCAGACTGTATCTTCAAACGATAAGTACCAGTTATAGCTACTTGATTTTAGATAAACAATTGAAAAGACAAAATCAACCAGCTAATGTATTGAAAGACCAATCTTTATTTTAAGGTGCCTTTTCTTTAAACCTTCAGATGTGAGATATTAGTTATGCAGTAATAGTATTGACAATACAAAAATACTGAGCAACTAGTTGAGTTAACTTTATATTTCTTGTCTAAAAAGCATTTATTACTCATTTTTCCCACTCATATTCACAGTGTGTACCAATGGAGACTGTGTTTCCCGTCAGGCGTCATCTCTCTAACCGGAGTACTGTTTTGGATGAAGCGGCTCCGGCACAAACATTACAACATACATCAGATTCCCCAATAGTAGGTGTAGCAGTACGTACAGCAAGTTGCATTACATAGACTGTTTTGAACACACCGTCAAAATAGCATTGTGATTATATTACTGGATGGAAACTGAAAGCACGTAAACATTAATAAACTACATCACAGAAAGTATGAATAACAATAATGAAATTGTGACTGTAGATATGTTTACACTTTATATTATTTACTGTAAATGTTTAATTTAGATTTAATTATTGTGATTATTCTATCTATCTAAATCTCACAATGGGGTAGGTTACAGGAACTTTTCATCAACAGATTGCTTTAGTCTTGCTTAACTCTTCACTGATTGGTTGCACACACTTTAAATGTACTGGCTATGCCAAACAGAAGGTGGGGCTCATTATCATATAAAAAAACGCGCGTTTTTTACGCGTAAAGAACGCGCGAAAAACGGGCGAATAGTGGCACTTTAGGCTTTCCATATAGCTCCGACTGTCAGTCGCGAAGCTGCACGCGGCCAGCCGCTTGCAGAGCAATCCCTCAGATCAAACGTTCAAACCTGAACGCTGTAGGCTACAAAAATGTAGCCACGGTACCCTCGCGCAGCGAGAAGATGAAAGGAACAGATCCTCTGACGACACCGGCTGATATAGCCGGTGTCACGTGGGTCACAGGTGACACAGGTGAGGTGTTGTTATTGGTACTCGAGCTGCGCATGCGCGCGATGGACATATCCAGTGCTTAAAGCACCGCCTCTGGCGGTCAGTAGGGACGAAATAGAACTCACTTTTTCTCTCTGGCTTTTGTTTAATTAATTATTTATTTATTTAGTTATCCACTATTGAGAATGTGTTTGATACTATTAATATTATTAAATGTTATTAATATTATTGGGTTTTTTATGGGGTTTCAGTTTTTTATGATTAGTAGGTTGGGGGCGGGGAGACCTTAGAGAAGGTTCTGACTGGACTGACTGGTTGCTACGTCTGGTTGCTTGGAGCTGAGTTGGTATAACCCTGAATTAGATTAGAACATTTTAGAAATATGAGGAATAACCTCTTGGTTTTATAAACCGTTTTGTAATTACTTCTTCATCCATTTTTGGATCTCTGCTGGGTTTTCTTTTAAAACCCTAAACCCCCCCTTGGGGTTGGTCCCTCCCCTCTCCCTCTGCGGATCTAAGGTCCGGTAGAGGGGGATGGGGCACAGAGTCGCTTATCCAGGCGAGGGAGTGCATCTGACGAAGAGATAGGTTGTTGTGCTCTCTATCTCTGGTTCTTATCCTACATGTTCACCCTGGACTAGAGGGAAAGCGTTCTTGGAAGCCTTTTCAGCTCTGTTTCTTACTATATTCTTCCTACCCCGTTTACCTTGAACTATTCAAGGAGAGTGTGTTGCCGTTGACTCGTTGGGCCTTTCCTCCTGTACTTGTTTGTTCCCCAGTTCTTTCCTTTAACTGAATCTAGGAGAGGGCTTTTAGGCCTCTCTACTTCCTTCTTTTGATTAGTTTAGTTTTTCACCCCCTTTTCCTTGAACTAATTTATACAGGAGAGTGCATTTACGTAGTCACGTTGTGCCTCTCGGCGTATACTTTGATTTACTGTCTCTTTGGAGAGTGCTAGTACGTTGGATACGTTGGGCTTTTTCACTGTTGTCCCTCTTCACTAGTGTCCCATGTCCCCTCTTCATAATTTCCACCCTATTCTAAGGGGAAGCATGATGGTGCCTTTTCTTTTCAATTTCTGGCTTTGTGTTTCTTCACCTCTTACTCGTTTAATATTTAGGAGAGTGCATTTACGTAGTCACGTTCTGCCTCTCTTCCTCTCTTCCTGGCTATTCTTTTCATACCCTTGTTTCTCTGAGAAGAGAAGAAATACTATTCTAAAAAGGAGTTGACACATGGTGTCTCTTCACTTGTACACTTGAGGGGTCAGAGTTCATATGGTGAGGGATTCCATGAGCGATATGCGCCGGCCTGTTAATAGAACTGCTCGGGTCTTGATAGATTGAGTGGGGAAGTTCATGAGATCTTTCTAGAGGGTTATCAAGAATAACTTTGATCCAATGACCTTTCCCCTCTCTGTCTGTGTCTGTGTATTCTCTTGTTCCGATTAACCCAGCCAAATCTTTGTTCTTGTTTTGTATCTATATCTACGCCGGGATCCGGAGTCGAGGCTGATCCTCTTGCTGTAGTCCTGTGTCTTGGATCCTCTATCCTGAGTTCTGGATTAAGTCGTGGACTTCGGGTCGTGGCTGAACCTGTCTCTGCGGTCCTGCCTTGGGTCTCGCCATGCTACTTCCCTGATGGCTTCCTCAGGATTGTAGCTGACATCCTCGTGGATTCATCTTCTTATTACAGACACATGCATTTCATAACATTCGGTCTATATGCTGTGAAATGTATTATCTCTTGGATTTACACAGGGCATCTATTGCACGTCTGTCCGTCCTGGGAGAGGGATCCCTCCTCTGTTGCTCTGTCTGAGGTTTCTCCCATGTTCCCTTTAAACTGTGGGGTTTCTCTGGAAGTGTTTCCTTGTACGATGTGAGGGTCTAAGGACAGAGGGTCTAAGGATAGAGGGTCTAAGGACAGAGGGTTTAAGGACATAGGGTCTAAGGACAGAGGGTCTAAGGATAGAGGGTCTAAGGACAGAGGGTCTAAGGACAGAGGGTCTAAGGACAGAGGGTGTCGTTTTTCTCATACTGATATTCTGCCCCCATCGTCAGTAAATGGAAGTACTACAAAGAACCCCGTTTAGTGCAATTATTTCACAAGTTTAGTTACACAGCTCGAAAAAAATTACCGAGGTCCGGACCTCGGTGACCTCAATGGTGGATATGGCCATGGGGGGTTTACTGTCAGTCAAAGTAAAAATGTTGAATTTCTTTTCTTGTAATTTTTTTTTCTTTCTGAAATATTCCAACAATTTTAAAGCTCTTATTTAGAAATCTATAAATGGGTATTCTTTGTAGCTTTGAGATGTTCATACGCTCTGCTCTCACCGTCAGAATAAACACTCAGATGATCAGTTATTTCAGTTTATTATTCACCACCAGAGTAACAGAACATTTTAACATAAAAAACATTACGTTACACAGTAAGCAGTGAAAAGGTATGCTAAATAAAATATATTACATCTGTATTAAATACAAAACTCATTGTTATTCAAGTTAATACAGTTTATAAATTGCAGATAAAACAGATTTTATGTTTTTAAAAGAGTTTAAAATAACATATTTTCTACCAGATTAGATTTCACTACCTCTGTCTGTTAGCATTAGCATTAGCATCACAATCTGACACAACATGGGTTTCTGTAAAAATGGCCTTGTGTCTTCCTGTCATCAGTCTGTTGTCCCTAATAGGCTCCTCCCCCCATCAGTACATGGTGTCGCCCCCCCATCAGTACATGAGGCCGACCCCCCATCAGTACATGAGGTCGGCCCCCTCCCCATCAGTACATGAGGTCGGCCCCCCCCCCATCAGTACATGAGGTCGGCCGACCCCCCGCTCAGCTCGCTCTCTTTGCCCCTGAAGGGGAACTGCACCCCCGTCAGGCGGATCAACAGGAAGTTGACGGCGTGCAGCAGGAAGACGAGGAAGAAGAGCCAGAAGCAGCGTCCGAATCTCTCGCTGTGCGTCCGGTACACGAAGCTCGCCTCGTTAAAGTTAACGATCCGGTCCGACAGGTGGTTCAAACTCACCTCCGAGGCAAAGAGGATCATCACCAGACAGCTGCTCACACCTGCACACAGGAAGTCACCTTTACCACTCTAACATCTCTCACCTGCACACAGGAAGTCACCTTTACTACTCTAACATCTCTCACCTGCAGACAGGAAGTCACCTTTACAACTCTAACATCACACACCTGCAGACAGGAAGTCACCTTTACCACTCTAACATCTCACACCTGCAGACAGGAAGTCACCTTTACCACTCTAACATCACACACCTGCAGACAGGAAGTCACCTTTACCACTCTAACATCTCACACCTGCAGACAGGAAGTCACCTTTACCACTCTAACATCACTCACCTGCAGACAGGAAGTCACCTTTTCCACTCTAACATCTCACACCTGCAGACAGGAAGTCACCTTTACCACTCTAACATCCCTCACCTGCAGACAGGAAGTCACCTTTACCACTCTAACATCACTCACCTGCACACAGGAAGTCACCTTTACTACTCTAACATCTCACACCTGCAGACAGGAAGTCACCTTTACCACTCTAACATCTCTCACCTGCACACAGGAAGTCACCTTTACCACTCTAACATCACTCACCTGCAGACAGGAAGTCACCTTTACCACTCTAACATCTCACACCTGCACACAGGAAGTCACCTTTACCACTCTAACATCACTCACCTGCAGACAGGAAGTCACCTTTACCACTCTAACATCACTCACCTGCACACAGGAAGTCACCTTTACTACTCTAACATCTCACACCTGCAGACAGGAAGTCACCTTTACCACTCTAACATCTCTCACCTGCACACAGGAAGTCACCTTTACCACTCTAACATCACTCACCTGCAGACAGGAAGTCACCTTTACCACTCTAACATCTCACACCTGCACACAGGAAGTCACCTTTACTACTCTAACATCTCACACCTGCAGACAGGAAGTCACCTTTACCACTCTAACATCTCACACCTGCAGACAGGAAGTCACCTTTACCACTCTAACATCACTCACCTGCAGACAGGAAGTCACCTTTACCACTCTAACATCTCACACCTGCACACAGGAAGTCACCTTTACTACTCTAACATCTCACACCTGCACACAGGAAGTCACCTTTACTACTCTAACATCTCACACCTGCAGACAGGAAGTCACCTTTACCACTCTAACATCACTCACCTGCAGACAGGAAGTCACCTTTACCACTCTTACATCACTCACCTGCAGACAGGAAGTCACCATTACCACTCTAACATCACACACCTGCAGACAGGAAGTCACCTTTACCACTCTAACATCACTCACCTGCAGACAGGAAGTCACCTTTACCACTCTAACATCACTCACCTGCAGACAGGAAGTCACCATTACCACTCTAACATCACACACCTGCAGACAGGAAGTCACCTTTACCACTCTAACATCACACACCTGCAGACAGGAAGTCACCTTTACCACTCTAACATCACTCACCTGCAGACAGGAAGTCACCTTTACCACTCTAACATCACACACCTGCACACAGGAAGTCACCTTTACCACTCTAACATCACTCACCTGCAGACAGGAAGTCACCTTTACCACTCTAACATCTCTCACCTGCAGACAGGAAGTCACCTTTACCACTCTAACATCTCTCACCTGCAGACAGGAAGTCACCTTTACCACTCTAACATCTCTCACCTGCAGACAGGAAGTCACCTTTACCACTCTAACATCTCACACCTGCACACAGGAAGTCACCTTTTCCACTCTAACATCTCACACCTGCAGACAGGAAGTCACCTTTACCACTCTAACATCTCACACCTGCAGACAGGAAGTCACCTTTACCACTCTAACATCTCTCACCTGCAGACAGGAAGTCACCTTTACCACTCTAACATCTCACACCTGCAGACAGGAAGTCACCTTTACCACTCTAACATCACTCACCTGCAGACAGGAAGTCACCTTTACCACTCTAACATCTCTCACCTGCAGACAGGAAGTCACCTTTACCACTCTAACATCTCACACCTGCAGACAGGAAGTCACCTTTACCACTCTAACATCTCTCACCTGCAGACAGGAAGTCACCTTTACCACTCTAACATCTCTCACCTGCAGACAGGAAGTCACCTTTACCACTCTAACATCTCTCACCTGCAGACAGGAAGTCACCTTTACCACTCTAACATCTCTCACCTGCAGACAGGAAGTCACCTTTACCACTCTAACATCTCACACCTGCAGACAGGAAGTCACCTTTACCACTCTAACATCACTCACCTGCAGACAGGAAGTCACCTTTACCACTCTAACATCACACACCTGCACACAGGAAGTCACCTTTACCACTCTAACATCACTCACCTGCAGACAGGAAGTCACCTTTACCACTCTAACATCACACACCTGCACACAGGAAGTCACCTTTACTACTCTAACATCTCTCACCTGCAGACAGGAAGTCACCTTTACCACTCTAACATCTCTCACCTGCAGACAGGAAGTCACCTTTACCACTCTAACATCTCACACCTGCAGACAGGAAGTCACCTTTACCACTCTAACATCTCACACCTGCACACAGGAAGTCACCTTTACCACTCTAACATCTCACACCTGCAGACAGGAAGTCACCTTTACCACTCTAACATCTCTCACCTGCAGACAGGAAGTCACCTTTACCACTCTAACATCTCACACCTGCACACAGGAAGTCACCTTTACCACTCTAACATCTCACACCTGCAGACAGGAAGTCACCTTTACCACTCTAACATCTCTCACCTGCAGACAGGAAGTCACCTTTACCACTCTAACATCTCACACCTGCAGACAGGAAGTCACCTTTACCACTCTAACATCTCTCACCTGCAGACAGGAAGTCACCTTTACCACTCTAACATCTCACACCTGCAGACAGGAAGTCACCTTTACCACTCTAACATCACCTTGTACCGTATCTCGGCGATGCATCGACTCAGGGAGCTGATACTCTGTGCCATGCAGACTAGCTGATGATTAATTGGTGTCAAATTTGTATCGGTCTTACAGGGCCTTCAAACTTGGTACAGGGACACGTCGGGTCTTTGGATCACACCCACACAGTTTGGGGCCCTTTGGATCACACTCACACAGTTTGGGGCCCTTTGGATCACACCCACACAGTTTGGGGCCCTTTGGATCACACTCACATAGTTTGGGGCCCTTTGGATCACACCCACACAGTTTGGGGCCCTTTGGATCACACTCACACAGTTTGAGGCCCTTTGGATCACACCCACACAGTTTGAGGCCCTTTGGATCACACCCACACAGTTTGGGGCCCTTTGGATCACACCCACACAGTTTGGGGCCCTTTGGATCACACTCACACAGTTTGGGAACCTTTGGATCACACCCACACAGTTTGGGGCCCTTTGGATCACACTCACACAGTTTGAGGCCCTTTGGATCACACCCACACAGTTTGAGGCCCTTTGGATCACACCCACACAGTTTGGGGCCCTTTGGATCACACCCACACAGTTTGGGGCCCTTTGGATCACACTCACATAGTTTGGGGCCCTTTGGATCACACCCACACAGTTTGGGGCCCTTTGGATCACACCCACACAGTTTGGGGCCCTTTGGATCACACTCACACAGTTTGGGGCCCTTTGGATCACACCCACACAGTTTGAGGCCCTTTGGATCACACCCACACAGTTTGAGGCCCTTTGGATCACACCCACACAGTTTGGGGCCCTTTGGATCACACCCACACAGTTTGGGGCCCTTTGGATCACACCCACACAGTTTGGGGCCCTTTGGATCACACTCACACAGTTTGGGGCCCTTTGGATCACACCCACACAGTTTGAGGCCCTTTGGATCACACCCACACAGTTTGGGGCCCTTTGGATCACACTCACACAGTTTGGGGCCCTTTGGATCACACCCACACAGTTTGAGGCCCTTTGGATCACACCCACACAGTTTGGGGCCCTTTGGATCACACTCACACAGTTTGGGGCCCTTTGGATCACACCCACACAGTTTGGGGCCCTTTGGATCACACCCACACAGTTTGAGGCCCTTTGGATCACACCCACACAGTTTGGGGCCCTTTGGATCACACCCACACAGTTTGGGGCGCTTTGGATCACACTCACACAGTTTGGGAACCTTTGGATCACACCCACACAGTTTGGGGCCCTTTGGATCACACTCACACAGTTTGAGGCCCTTTGGATCACACCCACACAGTTTGAGGCCCTTTGGATCACACCCACACAGTTTGGGGCCCTTTGGATCACACCCACACAGTTTGGGGCCCTTTGGATCACACTCACATAGTTTGGGGCCCTTTGGATCACACCCACACAGTTTGGGGCCCTTTGGATCACACCCACACAGTTTGGAGCCCTTTGGATCACACCCACACAGTTTGGGGCCCTTTGGATCACACCCACACAGTTTGAGGCCCTTTGGATCACACCCACACAGTTTGGGGCCCTTTGGATCACACCCACACAGTTTGAGGCCCTTTGGATCACACCCACACAGTTTGGGGCCCTTTGGATCACACCCACACAGTTTGGGGCCCTTTGGATCACACCCACACAGTTTGGGGCCCTTGGGATCACACTCACACAGTTTGGGGCCCTTTGGATCACACCCACACAGTTTGGGGCCCTTTGGATCACACTCACACAGTTTGGGGCCCTTTGGATCACACCCACACAGTTTGGGGCCCTTTGGATCACACCCACACAGTTTGGGGCCCTTTGGTTCACACTCACATAGTTTGGGGCCCTTTTGATCACACCCACACAGTTTGGGGCTCTTTGGATCACACCCACACAGTTTGGGGCCATGCTCACCTGTTGACCCCATGAACACACTTAGGAAATAGACATGTCCATGTCCACTTCAAATAAATAACTGCTTTGTCTCAGGTATTTGTAAGTGGCCATATCAACATTGCAATGGGCCAGGAAGCTGAGACTTGAACTGTGTCATACCTCCAGCCCGTGGATTGAGTTTGTCGATTTTGGAGATGATTGGAGAACCTTTGAGTTTCGGACCTTTTCAAACTCGTTTCTGAAAAACAGGTCAAAAATAAAGTTGTTCCGATTTGCATGACATTTGGTGTAGTGATAGAAGAGGCCTCACAGATGGCCAATTCAAAGTGACATGCATGTAGCCCCTGGCATCTTTGAAATATAACCTTGTACTTTTCAAATACCTAACTGCAGGAGCTCAGGCATTTGAAATGGTCATATCTCCACAATGCAAAGGCACTGGGAGCTGTTACCTGAACTCTGTCGTGCCTCCAACCCACGGTTTCAGTGGTGTGAAAAAACAGGGAATGAAAAATGGGGAAATTTTTCCCACCCTTTTTAGGCACACGTTCTTTCAAATAGTGTTGCTATGATTGATCCATCGCCACCTGCAGCCCCGGGCCTCGTGGAGGTATCACCTTGAACTTGGTACTAGGTTCCCTCACATTAAGTTCTCAGTTCCCTGGCACTATGTTGCCTCACATTAAGCTTGATATCCCCTCAGACAGCAGCTTCTTGTCTAGGAGTCTCAGTTCCTTCTCCCCCCCCCCCGGACTGTGTTGCTCTAATAGCGGCCATTATCAGCTTCTTTACCTCAGTAATCACTTCCTGCGCCTCACAGGGAGCAGCTGATCACTACCTGCAGATATCTGTGAACAGGAAGTGTCTAAGCAGTGATATCAGGTGATTTTAAAATGTCTCACAGCTGATGGCGGTCCACAGGTAAAGTCCCAGAGGGCCTTGCAGCGTCTCGTAGGGCCGTCCGAAGGCGTTGAAGAAGAAGAAGCCGGAGGCCACGGAGGAGAAGAGGACCACCACACCACAGAAGAAGAGGACGCTGACGTGGAGGCCCACTGGGATGGCGCTCAGCAGCTCTGGGAAGACTGGGAGGACAGACACTGTGAGGAGAGACGAGTCATGGACATCCACACAGAACCCAGTTCAACTCACACAGAACCTTAACGTGAGGGAACCAATGTGTCTTTAGGGAACTCAGAGCTTAACACCAGGAACTTAAAACCTTACACAAGGACACTTGAAACTTAACGCTGGGGAACACAACATTTAATACCAGGAAAAGAGGGAAAAGGAACATAATCTTAACTTAAACTCAAACCCTAATGCTAGGGATCTCGATAGTAAACACGAGGGAACGTCAGACTTAATGCTTAAGAATTAAAAACCCAACATTATCTTCCATAGAACACAAACAATGGAACAAATATCAAACCTCATACCAACCACGAGAAACTCAAAACTGAGAGCGAGGGAAATTTGAATTAATGAAATAAAAGACCCCAAACATCTCAATGCAAAGCATGAGGAGTACTGTGTGTACTTTCTGTACCACGGCATTCCAGATCAGAGGAAATATTTCTGTATGTGTGTGTGGGTGTGTGTGTGTGTGTGTGGGTGTGTATGTATATGTGTGTGTATGTATATGTGTGTGTATGTGTGTGTGTGTGTGTGTGGATGTGTGTGTGTGTGTGGGGATGTGTGTGTGTGTGTGTGTGTGTGTGTGTGTGTGTGTATGTATATGTGTGTGTATGTATATGTGTGTGTATGTGTGTGTGTGTGTGTGTGTGTGTATATGTGTGTGTATGTATATGTGTGTGTATGTGTGTGTGTGTGTGTGTGTGTGTGTATGTATATGTGTGTGTATGTATATGTGTGTGTGTGTGTGTGTGGGGATGTGTGTGTGTGTGTGTGTGTGTGTGTGTGTGTGTGTGTGTGTGTGTGTGTGTGTGTGTGTGTGTGTGTGTGTGTGTGTGTGTGTGTGTGTGTGTGTGTGTGTGTGTGTGTGTGTGTGTGTGTGTGCAGTGGAGCAGTAACAGCAGTTATTTCCGCCGGCTGCTCTCAGTAATGAGACTCAGCGTCACAGAAACTCTTCGAAAACAAACGGCTATATGTCTATATAATATGAAGTACTTCACTGTGTATTATGTATTATGTAGAGTACTTCACTGTGTATTATATATTATGTAGAGTACTTCACTGTGTATTATGTATTATGTAGAGTACTTCACTGTGTATTATGTATTATGTAGAGTACTTCACTGTGTATTATGTATTAGGTAGAGTACTTCACTGTGTATTATGTATTATGTAGAGTACTTCACTGTGTATTATATATTATGTAGAGTACTTCACTGTGTATTATATATTATGTAGAGTACTTCACTGTGTATTATGTATTATGTAGAGTACTTCACTGTGTATTATATATTATGTAGAGTACTTCACTGTGTATTATATATTATGTAGAGTACTTCACTGTGTATTATGTATTATGTAGAGTACTCACTGTGTATTAGGTATTATGTAGAGTACTTCACTGTGTATTATATATTATGTAGAGTACTTCACTGTGTATTATGTATTATGTAGAGTAACTTCACTGTGTATTATATATTATGTAGAGTACTTCACTGTGTATTATGTATTATGTAGAGTACTTCACTGTGTATTATGTATTATGTAGAGTACTTCACTGTGTATTATATATTATGTAGAGTACTTCACTGTGTATTATATATTATGTAGAGTACTTCACTGTGTATTATGTATTATGTAGAGTACTTCACTGTGTATTATGTATTATGTAGAGTACTTCACTGTGTATTATATATTATGTAGAGTACTTCACTGTGTATTATATATTATGTAGAGTACTTCACTGTGTATTATGTATTATGTAGAGTACTTCACTGTGTATTATGTATTATGTAGAGTACTTCACTGTGTATTATGTATTATGTAGAGTACTTCACTGTGTATTATATATTATGTAGAGTACTTCACTGTGTATTATGTATTATGTAGAGTACTTCACTGTGTATTATGTATTATGTAGAGTACTTCACTGTGTATTATGTATTATGTAGAGTACTTCACTGTGTATTATATATTATGTAGAGTACTTCACTGTGTATTATATATTATGTAGAGTACTTCACTGTGTATTATGTATTATGTAGAGTACTTCACTGTGTATTATATATTATGTAGAGTACTTCACTGTGTATTATGTATTATGTAGAGTACTTCACTGTGTATTATGTATTATGTAGAGTACTTCACTGTGTATTATATATTATGTAGAGTACTTCACTGTGTATTATATATTATGTAGAGTACTTCACTGTGTATTATGTATTATGTAGAGTACTTCACTGTGTATTATGTATTATGTAGAGTACTTCACTGTGTATTATATATTATGTAGAGTACTTCACTGTGTATTATATATTATGTAGAGTACTTCACTGTGTATTATGTATTATGTAGAGTACTTCACTGTGTATTATGTATTATGTAGAGTACTTCACTGTGTATTATGTATTATGTAGAGTACTTCACTGTGTATTATATATTATGTAGAGTACTTCACTGTGTATTATGTATTATGTAGAGTACTTCACTGTGTATTATGTATTATGTAGAGTACTTCACTGTGTATTATATATTATGTAGAGTACTTCACTGTGTATTATATATTATGTAGAGTACTTCACTGTGTATTATATATTATGTAGAGTACTTCACTGTGTATTATATATTATGTAGAGTACTTCACTGTGTATTATGTATTATGTAGAGTACTTCACTGTGTATTATGTAGAGTACTTCACTGTGTATTATGTATTATGTAGAGTACTTCACTGTGTATTATATATTATGTAGAGTACTTCACTGTGTATTATATATTATGTAGAGTACTTCACTGTGTATTATGTATTATGTAGAGTACTTCACTGTGTATTATGTATTATGTAGAGTACTTCACTGTGTATTATTATATATAACAAGAACTACTTTGTGTTAGGCATGTTATAAAGCTGTGTGTGAGGAGCAGCAGGAGGATCTGTTAGAGATGAATTATTGAAGAGTCAGAAACACTTTAAATGATTAATGAGAGACAGGTGAGCCACACACAGGTGGGCCGCACACAGGTAGCCGCACACAGGTGGGCCGCACACAGGTGAGCCGCACACAGGTGAGCCGCACACAGGTGGGCCGCACACAGGTGAGCCGCACACAGGTGGGCCGCACACAGGTGAGCCGCACACAGGTGGGCCGCACACAGGTGAGCCGCACACAGGTGGGCCGCACACAGGTAGCCGCACACAGGTGGGCCGCACACAGGTGAGCCGCACACAGGTGGGCCGCACACAGGTAGCCGCACACAGGTGAGCCGCACACAGGTGGGCCGCACACAGGTAGCCGCACACAGGTGGGCCGCACACAGGTGAGCCGCACACAGGTGGGCCGCACACAGGTAGCCGCACACAGGTGAGCCGCACACAGGTGGGCCGCACACAGGTGAGCCGCACACAGGTGGGCCGCACACAGGTGAGCCGCACACAGGTGGGCCGCACACAGGTGGGCCGCACACAGATGAGCCGCACACAGGTGGGCCGCACACAGGTGGGCCGCACACAGGTGAGCCGCACACAGGTGGGCCGCACACAGGTGGGCCGCACACAGGTGAGCCGCACACAGGTGGGCCGCACACAGGGAGTCACACAATGAGACCCTCGGTTCCCAGGAGGAGATGCTCACATATACTCTGCATATAATATAAAGTGTAAGTATACATATATCAATATATTAGTACTCACAGTTTAGAGGCGCGGCCCCCCAGCCTTCTCTACATGTATATACAAAGTATATATATATTAGTACTCACAGTAGAAGGAGGAGGCGCGGCCCCCCAGCCCACACTGCCTCACCCTCCTCCCCCCCAGCAGGCCGTAGCTCAGCTCCCCCCTGAACTTCTCCAGCTCAGGCCCCGAGGCGTTCACCAGCTCGGCCCCCGTGAGGCACAGCACTGACCCCCCCACCCAGAGGGGGAGACCTGAGACCACCGCTGAGAGGAGGCCTGACGAGAGGGCCAGGACCCCCGAGAGACAGAACAGGAGCGTCTGCTGCAGGGAGGGCATCCTGAGAGAGAAAGAGAGAGAGAGAGTGAGAGAGAGAGAGAGTGAGTGAGAGAGAGAACAGGAGCGTCTGCTGCAGGGAGGGCATCCTGAGAGAGAGAGAGAGGGGGGAGAGAGAGAGGGTACACTCCTTGTGTGGAAGCGCCCCCTGGTGTTTATTACATCACATTACCTTCAGGCTTTGATCCAGAGACAAGAAGTGCATAAACCACAAAGAAACAAAGCAGGTCCACTTCAAGTCTGTGAACCAACCAGAACAATGTATTAGCTTCTCTTAGAGCCAATCCTGTGTCAGCGCTAAGTTTAGTTTTAACGAGATGCAGTTTTCAGTCTGAACGTGTCTCTGATGTCCTGATATCAGGAGGAGGTTCCTTAGAGGCTCTGATAACTACAGCTCACACTGAGAGACTCTGATAACTACAGCTCAGACTGAGAGGCTCTGATAACTACAGCTCAGACTGAGAGACTCTGATAACTACAGCTCAGACTGAGAGGCTCTGATAACTACAGCTCAGACTGAGAGTGATAACTACAGCTCAGACTGAGAGACTCTGATAACTACAGCTCAGACTGAGAGAGTCTGACAACTACAGCTCAAACTGAGAGAGATAACTACAGCTCAGACTGAGAGGCTCTGATAACTACAGCTTAGACTGAGAGACTCTGATAACTACAGCTCAGACTGAGAGGCTCTGATAACTACAGCTCAGACTGAGAGGCTCTGATGACTACAGCTCAGACTGAGAGGCTCTGATAACTACAGCTCAGACTGAGAGACTGATAACTACAGCTCACACTGAGAGACTCTGATAACTACAGCTCAGACTGAGAGGCTCTGATAACTACAACTCACACTGAGAGACTCTGATAACTACAGCTCAGACTGAGAGACTGATAACTACAGCTCACACTGAGAGACTCTGATAACTACAGCTCAGACTGAGAGGCTGATAACTACAGCTCAGACTGAGAGGCTCTGATAACTACAGCTCAGACTGAGAGGCTCTGATAATTACAGCTCAGACTGAGAGGCTCTGATAACTACAGCTCAGACTGAGAGAGATAACTACAGCTCAGACTGAGAGAGATAACTACAGCTCAGACTGAGAGACTCTGATAACTACAGCTCAGGCTGAGAGGCTGATAACTACAGCTCAGACTGAGAGGCTCTGATAACTAGAGCTCAGACTGAGAGACTGATAACTACAGCTCACACTGAGAGACTCTGATAACTACAGCTCAGACTGAGAGGCTCTGATAACTACAACTCACACTGAGTGACTCTTATAACTACAGCTCAGACTAAGAGACTGATAACTACAGCTCAGACTGAGAGGCTCTGATAACTACAGCTCAGACTGAGAGGCTCTGATAACTACAGCTCAGACTGAGAGAGATAACTACAGCTCACACTGAGAGACTCTGATAACTACAGCTCGCACTGAGAGGCTGATAACTACAGCTCAGACAGAGAGGCTCTGATAACTACAGCTCAAACTGAGAGGCTCTGATAACTACAGCTCAGACTGAGAGAGATAACTACAGCTGAGACTGAGAGGCTCTAATAACTACAGCTCAGACTGAACGGTTCTGATAACTACAGCTCAGACTGAGAGGCTCTGATAACTACAGCTCAGACTGAGAGACTCTGATAACTAGAGCTCAGACTGAGAGACTGATAACTACAGCTCAGACTGAGAGACTCTGATAACTACAGCTCAGACTGAGAGGATCTGATAACTACAGCTCAGACTGAGAGGCTCTGATAACTACAGCTCAGACTGAGAGGCTCTGATAACGACAGCTCAGACTGAGAGGCTCAGATAACTACAGCTCAGACTGAGAGGCTCTGATAACTACAGCTCAGACTGAGAGGCTCTTCTAACTACAGCTCAGGCTGAGAGGCTCTGATAACTACAGCTCAGACTGAGAGACTCTGATAACTACAGCTCAGACTGAGAGGCTCTGATAACTACAGCTCAGACTGAGAGACTGATAACTACAGCTCACACTGAGAGACTCTGATAACTACAGCTCAGACTGAGAGGCTCTGATAACTACAACTCACACTGAGAGACTCTGATAACTACAGCTCAGACTGAGAGACTGATAACTACAGCTCACACTGAGAGACTCTGATAACTACAGCTCAGACTGAGAGGCTGATAACTACAGCTCAGACTGAGAGGCTCTGGTAGCTACAGCTCAGACTGAGAGGCTCTGATAACTACAGCTCAGACTGAGAGGCTCTGATAACTACAGCTCAGGCTGAGAGAGATAACTACAGCTCAGACTGAGAGAGATAACTACAGCTCAGACTGAGAGACTCTGATAACTACAGCTCAGGCTGAGAGGCTGATAACTACAGCTCAGTCTGAGAGACTCTGATAACTACAGCTCAGACTGAGAGGCTCTGATAACTACAGCTCAGACTGAGAGACTGATAACTACAGCTCACACTGAGAGACTCTGATAACTACAGCTCAGACTGAGAGGCTCAAATAACTACAACTCACACTGAGAGACTCTGATAACTATAGCTCAGACTGAGAGACTGATAACTACAGCTCACACTGAGAGACTCTGATAACTACAGCTCAGACTGAGAGGCTGATAACTACAGCTCAGACTGAGAGGCTCTGATAACTACAGCTCAGACTGAGAGGCTCTGATAACTACAGCTCAGACTGAGAGGCTCTGATAACTACAGCTCAGACTGAGAGACTCTGATAACTACAGCTCAGACTGAGAGAAATAACTACAGCTCAGACTGAGAGGCTGATAACTACAGCTCAGACTGAGGGGCTCTGATAACTACAGCTCACACTGAGAGACTCTGTTAACTACATCTCAAACTGAGAGAGATAACTACAGCTCAGACTGAGAGACCCTGATAACTACAGCTCAGACTGAGGGGCTCTGATAACTACAGCTCAGACTGAGAGACTCTGATAACTACAGCTCAGACTGAGGAGCTCTGATAACTACAGCTCAGACTGAGAAAGATAGCTACAGCTCAGACTGAGAGGCTCTGATAACTACAGCTCAGACTGAGAGAGATAACTACAGCTCAGACTGAGAGGCTTTGATAACTACAGCTCAGAATGAGAGGCTCTGATAACTACAGCTCAGACTGAGAGAGATAACTACAGCTCAGACTGAGAGAGATAACTACAGCTCAGACTGAGAGGCTCTGATAACTACAGCTCAGACTGAGAGGCTCTGATAACTACAGCTCAGACTGAGAGGTTCTGATAACTACAGCTCAAACTGAGAGGCTCTGGTAGCTACAGCTCAGACTGAGAGGCTCTGATAACTACAGCTCAGACTGAGAGACTGGTAACTACAGCTCAGACTGAGAAACTCTGATAACTACAGCGCAGACTGAGAGGCTCTGATAACTACAGCTCAGACTGAGAGGCTCTGATAACTACAGCTCAGACTGAGAGGCTCTGATAACGACAGCTCAGACTGAGAGGCTCAGATAACTACAGCTCAGACTGAGAGGCTCTGATAACTACAGCTCAGGCTGAGGGGCTCTTATAACTACAGCTCAGGCTGAGAGGCTCTGATAACTACAGCTCAGACTGAGAGGCTCTTATAACTACAGCTCAGGCTGAGAGGCGCTGATAACTACAGCTCAGACTGAGAGGCTCAGATAACTACAGCTCAGACTGAGAGACTCTGATAACTACAGCTCAGACTGAGAGACTCTGATAACTACAGCTCAGACTGAGAGACTCTGATAACTACAGCTCAGACTGAGAGGCTCTTATAACTACAGCTCAGACTGAGAAACTGATAACTACAGCTCACACTGAGAGACTCTGATAACTACAGCTCAGACTGAGAGGCTCTGATAACTACAACTCACACTGAGAGACTCTGATAACTACAGCTCAGACTGAGAGACTGATAACTACAGCTCACACTGAGAGACTGATAACTACAGCTCAGACATAGAGGCTCTGATAACTACAGCTCAGACTGAGAGACTGATAACTACAGCTCAGACTGAGAGGCTGATAACTACAGCTCAGACTGAGAGGCTCTGATAACTACAGCTCAGACTGAGAGGCTCTGAACACTACAGCTCAGACTGAGAGGCTCTGATAACTACATCTCAGACTGAGAGGCTCTGATAACTACAGCTCAGACTGAGAGACTCTGATAACTACAGCTCAGACTGAGAGGCTCTGGTAACTACAGCTCAGACTGAGAGAGATAACTACAGCCCAGACTGAGAGGTTCTGATAACTGCAGCTCAAACTGAGAGGCTCTGATAACTACAACTCAGAATGAGAGGCTCTGATAACTACAGCTCAGACTGAGAGGCTCTGATAACTACAGCTCAGACTGAGAGAGATAACTACAGCTCAGACTGAGAGGCTCTGATAATTACAGCTCAAACTGAGAGGCTCTGGTAGCTACAGCTCAGACTGAGAGAATGGTAACTACAGCTCAGACTGAGAGGCTCTGATAACTACAGCTCAGACTGAGAGGCTCTGATAACTACAGCTCAGACTGAGAGGCTCTGATAACTACAGCTCAGACTGAGAGGCTCTGATAATGACAGCTCAGACTGAGAGGCTCAGATAACTACAGCTCAGGCTGAGAGGCTCTGATAACTACAGCTCAGGCTGAGAGGCTCTGATAACTACAGCTCAAACTGAGAGGCTCTTATAACTACAGCTCAGACTGAGAGGCTCAGATAACTACAGCTCAGGCTGAGAGGCTCTGATAACTACAGCTCAGACTGAGAGGCTCTGATAACTACAGCTCAGACTGAGAGGCTCTGATAACTACAGCTCAGACTGAGAGGAAATTACAATTGTCGGGCTGGATTCAAATCAATTCAAGATTCAAGTCTCTATCATCATGTAGCAGCGACAGCTTTTTTCAGTGTAGATATCGGCAGTGGCGTTTTTATATGTACAAAAGTGGTGGGGCACGAACAACTTAGATGTGTATATATAAGCTTCTGGTGCTTTTTTAAACACGTAAACAAATAGCTGTAGGCTATCCATGGTTCCGATAGAGAGAGGGGGGGGGGTATAAGGAAAACACAGACACTCATCACCGAGGTCACAATATCAATCGATCCAGCGGAGCAATAGCCTATAGGCAAAACTCAGAAGATCAACTAAAGATATGACAGAATGAACTTACCAAAGCTGACGGTCAGCTTCATTCATTTTCTTTCCGTTGTACTGATTTTATTCGCTATACGCTGCTCTCTCTCGTCTGCTCTTCACAAAGTTCTACACTTTTTGCGGCACACGTACTTACAGCTCTGAATCATGAGATGACGTTTGGTAGGTATGCCAGCACTTTGCCCCACTGGTGATTATTTTTGTGCTGCACACATTGAATTCAAAAAAACTCTGAGCATGCGTAGTGTAGTTTTTACAGGACCCATTCATTGTGACAGCAGAGAGAGGGGCTTGCCCCACGTGGCTCAACACGGCTCAATAGGCACACTGTGGACACTAATCAGAAGAGCGCAGACTAAAACAGAAATGTACAGACGAGTCAGATGACTAAACATGATCTTAAAATACATTTTAAAATACATTTTTTTTGCATATTTTTGGAATTATTATTTGTATTACTTTCTGCTGACACTGGGTGGGGCCCCACACGCCCCTCATGACGAGTCGACACTGGAAATTAAAAACTGAAGTCCTCCTCCAACAGAGCGACATCAATATAGCACATCAAACTAATAAAACAGATAAAACAGAAAAACAAACAACGAAATGTAAACAAACACTGAGAGTTGGAGAAGAGCCAAAGACAAGGCTTCTTCTCTCA
>JAPTMU010000253.1:237516-248532 GCA_028583405.1 Pogonophryne albipinna
AGAACTACAGGAACACATAGAGAACTACAGGAACACAGAGAGAACTACAGGAACACAGAGAGAACTACAGGAACACATAGAGAACTACAGGAACACAGAGAGAACTACAGGAACACATAGAGAACTACAGGAACACAGAGAGAACTACAGGAAGACATAGAGAACTACAGGAACACATAGAGAACTACAGGAACACAGAGAGAACTACGGGAACACAGAGAGAACTACAGGAACACAGAGAGAACTACAGGAACACATAGAGAACTACAGGAACACATAGAGAACTACAGGAACACAGAGGGAACTACAGGAACACAGAGAGAACTACAGGAACACATAGAGAACTACAGGAACACATAGAGAACTACAGGAACACATAGAGAACTACAGGAACACAGAGAGAACTACAGGAACACATAGAGAACTACACGAACACAGAGAGAACTACAGGAACACAGAGAGACCCTCATTGGTCTCTCTGTTTATCACTTTGTTTACTCTCCAGGAGACCCTCATTGGTCTCTCTGTTCATCACTTTGTTTACTCTCCAGGAGACCCTCATTGGTCTCTCTGTTCATCACTTTGTTTACTCTCCAGGAGACCCTCATTGGTCTCTCTGTTCATCACTTTGTTTACTTTCCTGGAGACCCTCATTGGTCTCTCTGTTTATCATCACTTTGTTTACTCTCCAGGAGACCCTCATTGGTCCCTCTGTTCATCACTTTGTTTACTTTCCTGGAGACCCTCATTGGTCTCTCTGTTTATCATCACTTTGTTTACTCTCCAGGAGACCCTCATTGGTCTCTCTGTTCATCACTTTGTTTACTCTCCAGGAGACCCTCATTGGTCTCTCTGTTTATCATCACTTTGTTTACTTTCCTGGAGACCCTCATTGGTCTCTCTGTTCATCACTTTGTTTACTCTCCTGGAGACCCTCATTGGTCTCTCTGTTCATCACTTTGTTTACTCTCCTGGAGACCCTCATTGGTCCCTCTGTTCATCACTTTGTTTACTCTCCAGGAGACCCTCATTGGTCTCTCTGTTTATCATCACTTTGTTTACTTTCCTGGAGACCCTCATTGTTCTCTCTGTTCATCACTTTGTTTACTCTCCTGGAGACCCTCATTGGTCTCTCTGTTCATCACTTTGTTTACTCTCCTGGAGACCCTCATTGGTCCCTCTGTTCATCACTTTGTTTACTCTCCAGGAGACCCTCATTGGTCCCTCTGTTCATCACTTTGTTTACTCTCCAGGAGACCCTCATTGGTCTCTCTGTTCATCACTTTGTATACTTTCCTGGAGACCCTCATTGGTCCCTCTGTTCATCACTTTGTTTACTCTCCAGGAGACACTTATTGGTCTCTCGCTGTTTATCATCACTTTGTTTACTCTCCAGGAGACCCTCATTGGTCTCTCTCTGTTTATCATCACTTTGTTTACTCTCCAGGAGACCCTCATTGGTCTCTCTGTTCATCACTTTGTTTACTCTCCAGGAGACCCTCATTGGTCTCTCTCTGTTTATCATCACTTTGTTTACTCTCCAGGAGACCCTCATTGGTCTCTCTGTTCATCACTTTGTTTACTCTCCAGGAGACCCTCATTGGTCTCTCTGTTCATCACTTTGTTTACTCTCCAGGAGACCCTCATTGGTCTCTCTGTTCATCACTTTGTTTACTCTCCTGGAGACCCTCATTGGTCTCTCTGTTCATCACTTTGTTTACTCTCCAGGAGACCCTCATTGGTCTCTCTGTTCATCACTTTGTTTACTCTCCAGGAGACCCTCATTGGTCTCTCTGTTCATCACTTTATTTACTCTCCAGGAGACCCTCATTGGTCCCTCTGTTCATCACTTTGTTTACTCCACTTTAAATATAATTCACTGTAGTTTATTATTATTAATGTTTTATTGTTAATATTAATGTGTTGATGTTGTTGTTGTTATTATTATGAATGTGTTGTTGTTATTATAATGTGTTGTTGTTATTATTATTATAATGTATGGTTGTTGTTATTAAAGTGTTGTTGTTGTTTACCTGTCTCCCTGTAGATGTGGATGAGTGCGTTGCTGCTGACGAGGATCTCCTCTGCGATCATTTCTGTCACAACTTCATCGGGGGGTTCTACTGCTCCTGTCGCTACGGTTACCAGCTGCATGCCGACAACCGCACCTGCACAGGTGAGACCAACCTGAGACCAACCTGAGACTAACCTGAGACCAACCTGAGACTCACCTGAGACTAACCTGAGACTCACCTGAGACCAACCTGAGATTCACCTGAGACTAACCTGAGACTAACCTGAGACTCACCTGAGACCAACCTGAGACCAACCTGAGACCAACCTGAGACTAACCTGAGACTAACCTGAGACCAACCTGAGATTCACCTGAGACTAACCTGAGACTAACCTGAGACTCACCTGAGACTAACCTGAGACTAACCTGAGACTAACCTGAGACCAACCTGAGATTCACCTGAGACTAACCTGAGACTAACCTGAGACTCACCTGAGACCAACCTGAGACCAACCTGAGACTCACCTGAGACTAACCTGAGACCAACCTGAGACTAACCTGAGACTCACCTGAGACCAACCTGAGACTAACCTGAGACCAACCTGAGACCAACCTGAGACTCACCTGAGACCAACCTGAGACTAACCTGAGACTCACCTGAGACCAACCTGAGACTAACCTGAGACCAACCTGAGACTCACCTGAGACCAACCTGAGACTCACCTGAGACCAACCTGAGACTAACCTGAGACTAACCTGAGACTAACCTGAGACTCACCTGAGACTCACCTGAGACCAACCTGAGACTCACCTGAGACCAACCTGAGACTAAGACTCACCTGAGACCAACCTGAGACTAACCTGAGACTCACCTGAGACTCACCTGAGACTAAGACTCACCTGAGACCAACCTGAGACTCACCTGAGACCAACCTGAGACCAACCTGAGACTTTACTTTAAAATAAATTATACAATCCCCACAGGAGCACTTTGGGGTGAAGTGTCTCAGGGACACAACGACATGCTGACTGCAGTGGGGTTTGAACCTGTGCTCCCTGATCCGAACACCAACGCTCTATCCACTGCACCACACGCCAATATTATAATACTGAACATGCAGTGTGTGTGTGTGTGTGTGTGTGTGTGTGTGTGTGTGTGTGTGTGTGTGTGTGTGTGTGGACTCTGCCCTCTCTCTGACTGATAGCAGCATCTGATTGGAGCTAAATATTTACATGTTCTGCATGTCTCTGTGTGGGGGAGGCTCACACACTCTCACACACACACACTCACACATACACACACACACACACACACACACACACACACACACACACACACACACACACACACACACACACACACACACACACACACACACACACACACACACACACACACACACACACACACACACACACACACACGCACACACACAGAGATTAGGGGGTCGGGGGTCTTGACCCTCAAAATGTCTCTGACATAAACACAGAGGATCGGGGGGGGGTTCTGTGGGAAGATACAACAGATATGTTATGTATTGATGCTTTCTAACCCTGATGCATTGTGGGTAACTCCGAGCTTTACAACAAATTACTACCATAATGTTAAAATACATTTAAACTGTTATTTTGGTGCAGTTTGTGGAGACCGGATTTATTACATGTTCTCTTGATTGTAGCACTTAAAGGTGGGGTAGGTAAGTTTGAGAAAGCAGCTCGAGTGGCGAGAATTTGAAAATTCACAGCCGGAAAAAATCTGCCACTTCCTCACAGAGCCCCTCCTCCAACACACACGAACGCGCACATGACCAATGAGGGCACGAGATCAGTTTGTGCCCAGATGGAAGGCTGACAGGCAGGTAGGCCATCCAGTTACTTTAGCCGGCTCAGATGATTGGTCGTGCTTTTTACAGAACCACGGCTTCCAGAGATGAGATTCTTTATGTATTTGTTGTCAAAGCACTTCAGATATTCATTGCTATCGGGATGTTAAGAGCATTCCATGCAATATAACAACAAGTGTATCTCAAGCCGGTTTCTCAAACGTACCTACCCCACCTTTAATCCAATGTGTGTGTGTGTGTGTGTGTCAGTGGAGTGCAGTGACGGTGTGTTCAGGGAGCGCTCTGGAGTTCTGAGCTCTGTAGATTTCCCCTCTCCGTACCCTAAGAGCTCCGACTGCTCCCTGAGGATCCAGGTGCCGCCGGGCTTCAGGCTCCGCCTCCACTTCCACCCCCACTTCGACATCGAGGACCACCCAGAGGTCAGCTGTCCTTATGACCAGCTGAGGGTGAGACCCACACACACACACACACACACACACACACTTTATCCTGAGGTTCCTGTAGACACACAGCACACAAACATCTGTCTAAAAGCAGTAATTGAAAAGGAAGTGAATATTATGGGATGTCAGGTCGTGTCTGGCAGTAACAGGGAATATTATGGGATGTCAGGTGGTGTCTGGCAGTAACAGTGAATATTATGGGATGTCAGGTGGTGTCTGGCAGCAGGACGTTCGGTCCATTCTGCGGGACTCGACCTCCAGACAACATCGAGACTGACGGACACGAGGCGACGGTGATGTTCCACAGCGACGACTCAGGCGAGAACGTGGGCTGGAGACTGACCTACACAACTATAGGTAATTATACACACTAATACACAACTACAGGTACTAATACACACTACTCCAGCGACGACTCAGGAGGGAACCTGGGCTGGAGACTGTTGTGTTGGTCACTCTGCAGGGACAGCAGGGGGCCATCCTCTCCTACTCTATCGGTGCAGTAATCAGCAAAGCATTCTCCGTGTCTTCTCCACACTGTGACCCTACCATCCAAGTGCTGTAGGCAATATATTGTTTTGTATAAAATGTATTGATATATATTAGCTGTACACTTTACTAATATAATAGTTTCTTATGGACAACTTTACCATTAAATCCCATCCAATTAATCTTAAAGCCCATCCCTGGAGTCTGGTCCGGTCTCCTGTTGGTCCTCCTGGTCAGCTCCATGATCAACAGGCCTGTAGAGCTAGCAGTCATCAGTGAATAACCGCATGAAGCACTGACATAGCACAGGAGGAGCAGTGGGCCCAGCACAGAGCCCTGTGGGACACCAGAGCCCTGTGAGCCCAGCACAGAGTCCTGTGGGACACCAGAGCCCTGTGGGACACCAGAGCCCTGTGGGCCCAGCACAGAGTCCTGTGGGACACCAGAGCCCTGTGGGACACCAGAGTCTGGACACTGTACTATACACTAATACCCGTATATAGGTAGAAGTACACACTGTACACACAGCAGTGAGCCGCCGCTTTCATTTAGGGCTTTTATTTTGTTGTGACAGGAAGTACGTGTGCGGCACCTGAAGCCCCGCCCCATGCCCTGCTGACCCCCGTCCAATCAGAATACTCGTTCAAAGACCACATCCTGTTCACCTGCTCAACTGGATTCACTCTGCTGCAGGTACTGCGTCTTATTCTGAAAAACCAGCGAGTCACTTCCTACAATCTCAGAGCTGTGATTTAATGTGTGTGTTTGTGTTCGTGTGTGTGTGTGTGTGTGTGTGTGTGTGTGTGTGTAGGATGGAGAGGCTCTGGATCATCTTCAGATCGTCTGTCAGTCTGACGGCTCGTGGAGCAGCAGCCCTCCCCGCTGCCAGAGTGAGTATTCATTATATATTACTATCATGTTGTGTAAAGTATGTAGTATGTATAGTATAAATCAGGGGTCGGCGTGCCAATGGTGGCACGCGAATAAGTGTGCAAAAATATTTAAATTGTGTTTTCGGATCCTGAACGAGACCGCCGCCAGAGAAGGTGTTACGACTGAATAAACGGGTTTGAACTCAAATGCACGACTCACACAGGTTTTTAACAAAAAAAACACTAACAAAACAAAATCACTTCAATGAGGAAAAACACTAGGAGCATGAATATAATTAGACAAGACGTGGCTCAAAGCTCTGCTTGGGATTCTTTCTGGCATTATACGCTGGTAGATTGTCACAAGAAACTAAACGAACTGGCACAGGACAAAGGGAGACGAGGACAATAAATACACCAGGTAATGGGGAACAGGTGGAAACAATCAGGGGCGTGGTCGACAATCACAGGAGTGGGAGACACACAAGGAAGGGAGATAAGAGTATCTGAAACGAGAGGAAAGGTTACTATTCAAAATTAAAGGGGAAAATCACTAGACAAAGACAAAAACAACATAATTTGCGAGAGATGACAGTACTCCCCCCTCTAGGGCCGACTCCTGACGGCCCAGGAACTTGAGGGTGCTGGCGAAAAAAGTCATTAATGAGAGTTTGATCCTCGACAAATCTTGATGGGATCCAGGAGCGTTCCTCTGGTCCATAACCCTCCCAGTCAACCAGGAACTGTCTCCCTTTGCCTCTGTTCCGGACCGCCAATGGACCGTATAGACCAGGCCGCCGTTGAGCATTCGGGGGGGTGGAGGGGGTTTGGCTGCGGGAACCATGCATGGGGCTTTCCTTTACCGGCTTCAGTCGTCCCACATGGAAAGTGGGATGAACCCTCAGAGCCTTGGGAAGACGAAGGCGGACAGAGACAGGGTTTATTACTTTGGTCACTGGGAATGGGCCTACGAACCTAGGTGCCAATTTTCGTGACACCACATGAAGGGGAAGATCCCTGGTAGAGAGCCAGACCCTCTGGCCGGGCCTGTACTCCGGAGCTGGCCGACGCTTCTGATCTGCCGCCACCTTCATGCATTCTCCACTCCTTAGAAGAGCCCTGCGGGTGGCGGACCAGATCCGGTGACAAAGCCGAACCAGGGCGTGGGTTGACGGGACTGTGACTTCCTTCTCGAGATCCGGGAAGGTAGGAAGTTGATACCCATAGGCAGCCTGGAAGGGAGTCAACCCAGTCGGGGCCGTGGGGAGCGTGTTGTGGGCGTACTCTACCCATGTGAGATGCCTGCTCCAGGAGGAAGGGTTCTGGGAGATGAGGCAGCGGAGCCCAGTCTCTAATTCCTGATTAAGACGTTCGGTCTGGCCATTGGACTCCGGATGGTAGCCGGATGACAGGCTCACTGATGCCCCGATGAGGTTGCAGAACTCCCTCCAGAAGCGTGAGCTGCGGACCCCGGTCTGAGACAATATCTTTGGGGAAACCATGGATACGGAACACATGAGTCATCATGATCTCCGCCGTCTCTTTGGCAGACGGCAGCTTGGGTAAGGCAATATAATGAACCATCTTAGAAAAACGGTCCACCACTGTGAGTACGGTGGTGTTACCTTCTGACATCGGGAGCCCAGTGACGAAATCCACGGAAATCTCAGACCAGGGCCGGCTGGGAACCGGGAGCGGCCGGAGCAGCCCCATCTGTGCCCTGGAGGATGTCTTGTTGCGGGCGCAGACAGGACAGGCCTCCACATACTCCCGGACCTCACGCTCCATGGATCTCCACCAAAAACGTTGCTTGATAAAGAATATGGTCCTCTTGACCCCAGGATGGCAGGTGAGCAGCGATGAGTGAGCCCAATGGACGACCTGTGGATGTACAGTAACAGGCACAAACAGACGGTTTGGCGGACAACCACTAGGTGCCGGGCTCTCACCGTTAGCTTGCTTCACCACAGATTCTATTTGCCAAGTGACCGCCCCTACCACACGGTTCAGTGGGAGGATGGATTCAGGCTTCTTGGCAACCGGCTCGGGGTCAAACAAACGGGACAGGTCATCCGGCTTAGCGTTCTGGGACCCCAGCCTGTAAGACAGAGTGAAGTTAAAACGGTTAAAAAACAGAGACCATCTTGATTGGCGAGAATTTAGTCTTTTAGCCTTCCTAATGTACACGAGATTCTTGTGGTCGGTCCATACTATAAAAGGGAGCTGAGCCCCCTCCAACCAATGTCTCCATTCCTCCAGAGCAATCTTTACCGCCAACATCTCACGGTTCCCCGCGTCGTAGTTCCGCTCTGCAGAGGAGAGTTTCTTGGAGAGAAAGGCGCAGGGATGAAGTTTGTTGTCTTCCTTGGACCGCTGCGACAGGACAGCCCCCAACCCTTCATTTGAGGCATCAACCTCTACCACGAACTGACGAGTTGGGTCGGGGACGATGAGGATGGGGGCTGAGGTGAACCTCTCCTTGAGACGGCGGAAAGCCTCCTCGGCCTGAGGAGACCACACAAAAGGCACCTGAGGGGACGTGAGAACATGAAGGGGAGAAGCAATGGCGCTGAAACTTCTGATGAAGCGCCTGTAAAAGTTTGCAAAGCCCAGAAAACGTTGCACCCCCTTGCGGTTGTCTGGCGTAGGCTACTTAGTCACCGCACTGATTTTGGCCGGGTCCATCTGGATCAGACCAGGAGCTATGATAAACCCTAGGAAGGATACAGTCTTAGCATGAAACTCACATTTCTCTGCCTTCACATACAGTTTGTTCTCCAGGAGTTTTTGGAGGACCTGACGTACATGGTGAACATGAGAGTCTTTGTCAGGTGAGTATATTAAAATATCGTCAAGATATACAAACACAAAACGGTTTAAAAACTCCCTTAAAACATCTTTAATGAGTGCTTGAAAAACTCCTGGAGCATTGGTGAGACCAAATGGCATGACGAGATACTCATAGTGCCCTGTGGGTGTGTTAAAACCTGTCTTCCACTCAACCCCCTCACAAATTCTCACCAGATGGTAGGCATTACGCATGTCTAACTTGGTAAAAATGTTAGAGTCTTGAAGTTGTTCAAAAGCAGTAGCCATAAGGGGAGCGGATACCTGTTCTTAACCGTAATGTCATTTAAAGGAGAATAATCAATGCATGGCCTAAGGGATCCGTCCTTTTTTCCCACAAAGAAAAAACCCGCCCCAGCCGGGGAGGAAGATGGGCGGATCAGACCTGCACGAAGAGAGGTGTCAATGTACTCCTTCAGAGCCTCCTTCTCAGGACCCGAGATGGAGTATAACACTATAAGCACTTTGAATTGCCTTGTGTTGAAAAGTGCTATATAAATAAACTTGCCTTGCCTTGCCTTACCCTTCGGAATTGGAGCCCCAGGTAACAGATTGATGGCACAATCATACGGCCTATGAGGAGGAAGGGAGGTGGCGCTCACTTTACAAAATACCTTGGCCAGGTCATCGTAACAGGGAGGAACAGAAGTTAAATCTGGGGGTTGAGTCTTGCGGTCCAGGCTAAGTTGAGTATTAGTAACCCGATCGGTACTACGTTCCCCAGAAACCCCTCCTACTGCCATGTTTCCAACACACTTAAAACAATCCTGTGAACACTCCGGCCCCCACCCCTTAATTTTACCTGACCGCCAATCAACATAGGGGTTATGCTGGGTTAGCCAGGGAAAACCTAGGATGAGAGGATGTTGAGCAGAATTAAACAGGTGAAACGACATGAGTTCACAATGTTCATCAATCATGATAGTGACGGGTTCGGTCTTGTGTGTGACATGAAATAGAAGTTTGCCATCCAGAGCACTGGCTTTCAAAGGGGACGACAAAAGTTCAGTTTTAAGTCTCAGTTCATGAGCTAATCCCCAATCCATCAGGCTTTTGTCAGCCCCAGAGTCAATTAACACTCTTTGAGAGTTACTTTTTCCATGGCAGATTACCTTTATGTTGGTCAACTTGCGGGGAGGAGAGTCTGCTGTAGAAAGACGGCTCACCAGTGCCCTCCCTTTCCCTGGTGAGCCCCGTCTTTTACCGGGCATCCAGAGAGAAGATGACCTTGTTGGCTGCAGTAAAAACATCTTCCCTCCAGCAGGCGGCGGCGCCGCTCCTCTGTAGACAGCTTGGCACCTCCCAGCTGCATTGGCTCCTCGGCTTTGTTGGGGGACGCTGACCTCTGGGATGGAAGGAAAGAGGAACGTGGCATGGCAGTCTCCTGAGAGTGAGAAGAGTATGGGTGCCCTCTAGGGTGGGAATAGGGTAGTGCAGCCCTGTCCTTCTCCCATTTCCTCTCAGCAAGTCTGTTATCAATCCTTATGGACATGGCAATGACAGAGTCTAGTTCCACAGGCAGCTCCAAGGGCGCCAGCTGATCCTTAATAGGGTCCGAAAGTCCATTAATAAAGGCATCGAACAAAGCAGAAGAATTCCAGCCACTATCGGCCGCAATGGTGCAAAATTCCACTGCGTAGTCTGACACACTGCGTCTTCCTTGACTTAACTTGTAAAGGACCCGAGCTGCTTCTCTGCCTGGGGACGTGTGGTCAAAAATGTTCGTCAGGGAGTCTGTAAACTGTCCCAAAGACTCTCATATCGGTGAGTCACGTGACCATTCAGCCGTAGCCCACGCCGCCGCTCATCCGGTGAGATGGGAAATCATAAAAGCCACTTTGGATCTCTCCGTGAGAAAGGCTGTCGGAAGTTGACTATAATGTAGGCTGCAATTCACCAGAAAGGGACGGCAGTCATGGGATTCCCCGGAAAACTTCTCAGGCGGAGCCAGGCGGATTGACACGTTGTGGGAAGCGGGCGCCGGGTCCGCATTCGCTTCGGGTCCGGCTGGGGGTGGGGGTGAGAGCTCAGTCTTGAGGTGAGTGAGCAGGTGGTGAACCTGTCCCGCCAGGTGGTTAATCTGGTTTGTTACAGATGAATCGAACTCCCTCTGGCTGTCTGTGACGTGCGATACTCCCTGCTGGATGGCCGTTAACTGATCCTCCTGTTGAGCGAGGCGGCCTCCCTGAGAGCGAAGCGCTGCTTTCAGCTGTTCAGAGTCGGCTGAGTTCATGTTTGGGCCAGTTCGTACTGTTACGACTGAATAAATGGGTTTGAACTCAAATGCACGACTCACACAGGTTTTTAACAAAAAAGGTTTTATTCAGACCAAAGCTCAACGACAGTGGTAAACAAAAACTAAATCACTCTTAACGAGGAAAAACAGTTTCAAAACAAAGTCACTCTTAATGAGGAAAAAACACTAACAAAACAAAATCACTTCAATGAGGAAAAACACTAGGAGCACGAATATATGAATACTTAGACAAGACGTGGCTCAAAGCTCT
>JAPTMU010000253.1:249532-282948 GCA_028583405.1 Pogonophryne albipinna
TATAAAGCACTTACTCATTACTGTACCCTGTATGCCAAGGCAGGTTTGCCTTCACTTACTGTAAAGAGGCTCAGTCATTGGTACACGTTTATTTATAAAGCTTTGTTGGGTAAACTCCCGTATTATATCTGGTCTCTGATAACACGGAGAGTTGCAAGCAGCTATTGTCTGAGATCTCATGATGTAGTATTGTTAGATGTGCCAAGAGTAAGGACTGTCTTAGGTGATACAGCTTTTATGTGTGCAGCGCCACTTGCTTGGAACAGTCTACAGCTAAAATTGAAACTGAGCAATTTTATTCCTCTGAATGTTTTTAAAGCAAGTCTAAGTGAAATGCTCTTTGAAATTTTGAATTTGTAAATGTTGATAAGTATGTAAATGTAGCTTGTAAATATGTTGTATGTTATCCTCTATTGTTTTATGTTGTTTTATGTTTCATGTGGAACCTAATTGCTGCAGGTCTCCTTTGAAAAAGAGATCTATGATCTCAATGGGACCAATCTGGATAAATAAAGGTTTGAAATGAAATGAACAGTCGGACACAGATTCTTGGTTAATAATAAGCTAATAGAAAACACACAACCTGCTGCAGACTGGTTATTACTGTTGGAATAAAACCAGCCTCCATCTTTAATAAATATATATTTATTTATTTACATTTCATCAGAGTCTTTGCTTTGTCTTCATTAATGAAACTATATTATCAAATACATTTAGGACATTTTGGGAATGAAGACACAGCCAAATACAAATACAATATAGTACTTAAACACTGTGAGAACTTTATTAACAGGCAGTCATTTCCCTTATCATTATTATTATTATAACTATTATTATTATTACATTTTTTAGCTTTTTTAATGTTAATATAAATATTACTCACTACTGTGTAATCTGTTACAGACCCCTGTGAGGCACAGAAACTGACTAGTTCAGTGTTAATGAGAGGGAGTAAAACTAGCCTAGTCCATGAGGTTGAGGGTTAGGGTGTGTGTGTGTGTGTGTGTGTGTGTGTGTGTGTGTGTGTGTGTGTGTGTGTGTGTGTGTGTGTGTGTGTGTGTGTGTGTGTGTGTGTGTGTGTGTGTGTGTGTGTGTGTGTGTGTGTGTGTGTGTTGATGCGCCGGGCAGACAGGCGAGTCTCAGCTTGTGTGTTTATTTCTTCGCAGCCTTCTTCTGTCGGTCCAGAAACTTTTGTCGTCTGTCAGGAGGAATCTCATCCAAGCTGATCCCATGGTTACTGGCTCTGAGAGGTAGACAGACAGACAGACAGACAGACAGGTGTGAGACAGGCAGGATCTAACCACATCAGAGGTCATGGGACTCAGAGATCACCTCCAAGACATTTTGGTTCAGCGTAACTGATTACTTTAGACCACTGTGTGTGTGTGTGTGTGTGTGTGTGTGTGTGTGTGTGTGTGTGTGTGTGTGTGTGTGTGTGTGTGTGTGTGTGTGTGTGTGTGTGTGTGTGTGTGTGTGTGTGTGTGTGTGTGTGTGTGTGTGTGTGTGTGTGTGTGTGTGTGTTCCTACCCTCCAATGAGGTCTGGAGGAACAGGAAGTGGTTTATCGAAACCATCTCGACCCATCAGCCAGTACGTGTCCACCGTGCCCTTCACCTGCACAAACACACATTTGGTATGAGAGCAAAAACCCTGACATGTGGAATCAGCTTCCAGTTTGTGTTCGGGCGGCAGACAGCCTAGCCATTTTTAAGAGCACACTTAAGACCTTCCTTTTTGATAAAGCTTATAGCTTTGTTTTTTTAATATATTTTTATTTTTCAGTTATAAAATAAACAGACATTGCTCCAGATAACAGAACATACAACAAAACATGTAACAACAAACAACTAAACAAAACATAACGGGGGGGATGCAAGGATGACTTCCTAAGACAGCTGGTTGTGACATACACAGGACATTACATACACAATACATTATACATTACACAGGAGATGCCATATTGACAGGGTCAGATAGGAGAGCTGCGGACAGTGAACCGCAATCCTCCTGTCTCCCCTAAAAATCCCCCAGCAGAGAAGCTGCACGCTCCATGTTCAGTAGGTCCAGATACTCCCTCAGCCATGAGTCCCTAGTAAAGCAGGCTGGTTTGCGTTCCTTCCAGTTTAGTAGGACGAGTCTTTTTGTGGCTAAACAGCCCAATGTCCAGAGCCGATCGGCAGTCCTTGCAACATTGCCATCTGGCTTGAGAGCCAGTAGACATGCAATGGGACATGTAGGGAAATTCACTTTTAAAGATTCAGACATTAATGATATTACTTCTGACCAAAGTTTTTTTACCAACAATGTACCTCGCTTGCCACATTCATGCCAGCATAAGTCTCTGTGTTTATTGTCCATCTTGGATTTTGTAACAGGGGTGATGTAAGCTCTATTGAGGATTTCGAACTGTATGATCCTGAATCTTACACATTTAGAAGAGAACATAGCTGGCCTCCAAATGGAGTTCCATTGCAAAGCAGACAGAGAGATATTCAAGGCATGCTCCCAGGACAGTTGGACAGGAGAATAGGTATTCGTGGCAGCCCTAGATAATAATTTATAAATGTTAGAGACCACACCTGATGATAGGATTGCTTTCTTGAGGCGCATTACAGATATGATGGATTGCTCCAGCCATTGCCAACTGCCTACCGGAGAGGCACTTTTGTACGCCCACGATAATGGATACTTTGCATTGAATGACAGATACATCCGGGACTCTCAAACATCCGGGACTCTCAAACATCCGGGACTCTCAAACCTCCCATTGATCTTGTAATGATGAACTTATTATGTGCGATTCTGGGTTTTTTATTATTCCAAAGGAACTGAGTGAATAGGGATTTGATATCTTTAAACCATTTTAGTGGGAATTCAAGAGGGATAGAGGAGATAATATGAGAAAGCCTTGGGAGAACATTCATTTTCAAGGTTTCTGCTCTGCCCCATAGAGAAAGTGGTATGGCCATCCATCTGTTGATGTCCTCCTTAATGGAGTGGAAAATAGCAGGGCCGTTAAGGCTAAAGATTTTAGGGATAGGAGAGACGATGTTAGTTCCCAAATACCTCATTCCATTTGTTTTCCAAATAAAGGGGGTGTTAATTAGGTTGTGCTTATATGTATATGAGTTAAGTGGGATTGCTTCACTCTTGTTCCAATTTATATTATATCCAGAGAAGCAAACAAATAAATATATCATATCAAGAACTGCGGGTATAGAGAGTGCTGGCCTACTCAAAGTAAGAAGTATATCGTCAGCATACAGATTTAATTTGAAATCGTGTCCATGAATGTTCACACCATGTATGTCACCATTAGAGTGAATTGCACAGGCTAATGGTTCTAGGGCCATAATAAAAAGTAGGGGACTAACAGGACACCCTTGCCTCACGCCACGGTGTAAGGGGAAAGGTTTTGAGATTAATCCATTAGTTCAAACAGAAGAGAAGGGAGCGCTATACAAAGCCTTTACCCAGCTAATCAACTTGGGCGCGAAGCCACATTTTTTGAGCGTGTAAAATAGATCTGCCCATTCTATTTGGTCAAAAGCTTTCTCAGCATCTAGTGATGTTGCAATCATTGGCAAATTGCTGGAGCTTGCTTCTAGGATAATCTGAAAAACCCTCCTCATGTTATTTGAGAGCTAACAGAGCACTTATATACTAATAAAGGACTGGCTTATCTATAGCCAGTTGAGTAGCACTTGAAATGTTTGGCTCTATGAAACCTGATGTACTTATATGATTCTGTTTTCTTCAAGGTTGTGTCTTCCTGGTCGAATGTACTTATTGTAAGTCGCTTTGGATAAAAGCGTCAGCTAAATTCAATGTAATGTTGAGGACTGGCGGCCTTGAATGAAACCTACTTGGTCTAGATGCACTATAGATGGAACCACCTTCTCCAAACGGAGTGCCAGTATCTTGGCTAGCATCTTGTAGTCACAGTTTAAAAGGCTTAAAGGACGGTGGTTACCCATCAAAAAAGGATCTTTGCCCGGTTTAGGCAACAATGAAATAATGGCCCTGCTCATGGAGGGAGGCATGGCTTCAGATTCTAATATTTCATTGAATAACAACAGTAAATATGGTGAAAGCTGTTCTTTAAAACATTTATAGAACTCTGTTCCAAAACCGTCGTCCCCTGGAGTTTTTTCTGATGCCATCTTCATGATTGCGTTTTCTATTTCATTTTGGGAAACAGGTGCCTCCATAGCAGATCTGTCAGCCAAGCTGACGCTAGGGAGGTTAAAACCTCCGAAAAAGCTATCTGTAGGAGCCAAAACATTGATTTATTATTTAGATTATTTAATCCTTTAATGGATGTAATGGAGTATAATTGATTGGTGTAATTTGATCGGGATCCGCAGCCACGGCTGGGCGGAGCGGCTGATTGGTGCTGCGATGGCCTCAGCTGGTTAAAAGAGTCTGATTATACTCTGGGTTCTAGTTTGGTTGTGAAGCCACACGGTTTTTTGACCGCTGCATTGCAGAGAAGTGAAGATTTGTTTATTTAAATGACGAACACTGTTTCAACCTCGTCTGGTAAGATACCTTCATGTGTGTGTTTTAAAGAAGAGAACGACCAGTGTGGAAATGGAAACGATAACATGGAAATAAATGTACCAAAAACAAACATATCTGAGTGATGTGTGAGCGCGTCGGCCAGGCGCTAAAACCAAAGAACAGGAAAGAGCTTAAGGAAGGTGGAAAGATGGCTCTTTTACTATCTAAGGCTTCTTCATTCAAGTTATTTTTTGTGCTATATAATTTAGAATAATAATTCTTGAAAGATTCATTGATTTTGGCTGCATCACACTGTAGCCTGTCATGCTCATCTCTGATCGCTGGAATAATCTGTCTGTTTTCTATTTGTTTCAATCTGTTTCGATAAAGCTTATAGTTGATAAAATAATCGAATAAGAGTGCAAGTAGACAAGTTGTGCCTCTTCACCTATACATTTGAGTTCTTACTCTTTTTCCTTACTGATGGTATGTCATTTGGTTGTGTGTGTAGACGGTGGAAGAAGGGAGAGGCATATATACGTGCCTTGATCCTTGCCGAGTCGAAGCACAACTCTTGATTGGTGTCAGTGCCAAAAAACTTTTAAGGAGCAATGCGCTCATGGTATAAATGTGGCACATACATCTTAATTCCTACTCTTTTCCCTCACCCTATCCTAAGGGAGAGGCATGTACGTAGACATGTTGTGCCTCTCCAACTCTGTTCTTTACTTCTTACTTGCTACCCCTTATCCCCAACCTTTCCTAAGGGAGAGGCATGTACGTAGACATGTTGTGCCTCTCCACCTCTGTTCTTTACTTCTTACTTGCTACCCCTTATCCCCAACCTTTCCTAAGGGAGTGCATGTACTGCTTTCATGGACGTAGACACGTTAGTTTAGCTGCTATAGGCTTAGACTCTCGGGGGACACCTTACTTCTTCCTTCTGTCTGTCTGTACCTGTGTACTCTCATGTTCCGATTAACCCAGCTTCCCCCAAATTTATTTTTGCTGTCTATATCTACGCCGGGATCCTGAGTCGTGGCTGATCCTGTTGCTGTGGTCCTGGATCCTCTATCCTGAGTTCTGGATCTGAGTCCTGGACTTCGAGGCATGGCTGAACCTGTCACTGTGGTCCTGCCTGACTCTCATCATACTAATTCCCTGATGGCTCCCACAGGATTGTTGACATCCTCGTGGATTAATCTTCTTATTACAGACACATGCATTTCCTAACATTCGGTCTATATGCTGTAAAATGTATTATCTCTTGGATTTACACACGGCATCTATTGCACGTCTGTCCGTCCTGGGAGAGGGATCCCTCCTCTGTTGCTCTGTCTGAGGTTTCTCCCATTTTTCCCTTTAAAACTGTGGGTTTTCTCTGGAAGCATTTCCTTGTACGATGTGAGGGTCTAAGGACAGAGGGTGTCGTATTGTCATACTGATATTCTGTACAAACTGTGAAGTCCACTGAGACAAATGTAACATTTGTGATATTGGGCTATATAAATAAACATTGATTGTTTGATTGATTGATTGATTGATTGACATGAATCAGTATTATGAGTCCTAAACCCTGACAAGAGTCAGCATTATGAGTCCTAACATGAGTCAGCATTATGAGTCCTGACATGAGTCAGCATTATGAGTCCTGATATGAGTCAGCATTATTACATTACATTACATTGCATTTAGCTGACGCTTTTATCCAGAGCGACTTACAATAAGTGCGTTCGACCAACAAGATACAAACTTGAAGAAAACAGAATCATAAAGTACATCAGGTTTCATAGAGCAAAAACATTTCAAGTGCTACTCAACTGGCTTTAGGTAAGCCAGTCCTTTATTAGTATATAAGTGCTTTGTTAATAGTTCTATTGCTCGAAGTGGAGTCGAAAGAGATGAGTTTTCAGTCTGGAAGGTGTGTAAGCTTTCTGCTGTCCTGATGTCAATGGGAGCTCATTCCACCATCTTGGAGCCAGGATAGCAAACCCACGTGTTTTTGCTGATGGGAACTTGGGTCCCCTTGGCAGTGAGGGTGCAGCGAGTCGTTTGGCTGATGCAGAGCGGAGTGCACGTGCTGGGGTGTACGGTTTAACCATGTCCTGGATGTGAGATTACGAGACCTACACCCTGACATGAGTCAGCATTATGAGTCCTGACATGAGTCAGCATTATGAGTCCTGACATGAGTCAGCATTATGAGACCTGAACCCTGACATGAGTCAGCATTATGAGTCCTGAACCCTAACATGAGTCAGCATTATGAGACCTGAACCCTGACATGAGTCAGCATTATGAGACCTGAACCCTGACATGAGTCAGCATTATGAGTCCTGACATGAGTCAGCATTATGAGTCCTGAACCCTGACATGAGTCAGCATTATGAGTCCTGAACCCTAACATGAGTCAGCATTATGAGACCTGAACCCTGACATGAGTCCGCATTATGAGTCCTAACATGAGTCAGCATTATGAGTCCTGACATGAGTCAGCATTATGAGTCCTGACATGAGTCAGCATTATGAGTCCTGACATGAGTCAGCATTATGAGACCTGAACCCTGACATGAGTCAGCATTATGAGTCCTGAACCCTGACATGAGTCAGCATTATGAGTCCTGAACCCTGACATGAGTCAGCATTATGAGTCCTGACATGAGTCAGCATTATGAGTCCTGAACCCTGACATGAGTCAGCATTATGAGTCCTGAACCCTGACATGAGTCAGCATTATGAGACCTGAACCCTGACATGAGTCAGCATTATGAGACCTGAACCCTGACACGAGTCAGCATTATGAGACCTGAACCCTGACATGAGTCAGCATTATGAGTCCTGACATGAGTCAGCATTATGAGTCCTGACATGAGTCAGCATTATGAGACCTGAACCCTGACATGAGTCAGCATTATGAGTCCTGACATGAGTCAGCATTATGAGTCCTGACATGAGTCAGTATTATGAGACCTGAACCCTGACATGAGTCAGCAATATGAGACCTATACCCTGACATGAGTCAGCATTATGAGACCTGAACCCTGACATGAGTCAGCATTATGAGTCCCATCACAGACATCACTGCAGGTGATTGATGAGGTGCTGCAGGTTGGGGGTACCTGAGCCTTTCTGGTGTCGATGTGGTATCCCACTTTGAGGCTGGTCAGGACCTTCACTGTGCTCAGACTGATGTGGATCCTGTAGGCTGGACACCAAACACTGCATGTTAGAGGAACATCTCTTTAAATAATCACTGATGCTTCTGTTCTGTACGTACGCAGTCCAGACGACTCCATTATTGAAGCTGTGGTCACGGTGTCTCCAAACAGACAGTACCTGGGCATCGTCAGGCCGACCACACCTGCCACAAGCGCACCTGAGGAGAGGGTCACCATCAAATACTGAGGAGGGGGTCACCATCAAACACTGAGGAGGGGGTCACCATCAAACACTGAGGAGAGGGTCACCATCAAACACTGAGGAGGGGGTCACCATCAAACACTGAGGAGGGGTCACCATCAAACACTGAGGAGAGGGTCACCATCAAACACTGAGGAGAGGGTCACCATCAAACACTGAGGAGAGGGTCACCATCAAACACTGAGGAGTGTGTGTGTGTGTGTGTGTGTGTGTGTGTGTGTGTGTGTGTGTGTGTGTGTGTGTGTGTGTGTGTGTGTGTGTGTACCTGAGTGCAGTCCAATGCGGATCTTGACCTTGATCTCCGGCATGTGTTTGATCTTGAACGCTCCGATGGAGTGCAGGATGTCCAGAGACATGTTGGCCACCTCGCCTGCGTGTAGATTCCCGTTCCTGTTGGGGACGCCTGAAGCCACCATGTAGGCGTCTCCGATGGTCTCTACCTGCGAGGACACATGTACTACTGGTCTCAGGAGTGTGTGTACTGATGTACGGCAGGATCAGACCAGTGTGTTTTATTGAGAGCTAGCATTAGCTCCACATTGACCTGTAGCTCCTGAAGGTTTAACAACGTTCAAATGAATCTGAAGAGCCGCACTTATTCACGCGCCTCCACTTTTTGTGAACTCGTTAAGGTTTCCAGATTAATTGTGAGTGTAAACTGTAAACTGTAAGAGCTGGCAATAAAATATGTATTAATTTAAACTGTTTCATACCTTGTACACATCGTGCAAGCCAATGATGGCATCAAACATCGTGTAGAGGTCATTGAGCAGGTCCACCACCTACACACACACAGTGTTAGTTTTACTGACACACACACACACACCAACACACGCACACACAGTCAGTACCTCGATGGGTTCACTGAGAGCGGAGATGGTAGTAAACCCCACGATGTCGCTGAAGTACAACGTGCAGTCGGAGTAATGCTCGGGCTGCACCGGCTTCCCCTTCTTCAGAGATTGAGCCACGGACCTGTGACACGTTTACCAAGAGTTAGATCTTTATAATATTAATAACATTATTATGAGTTAAACTGTGGCTCTCCACTGGAGGAGCATCATGGGAGTTGTAGTGCTCACTTTGGCAGCAGCTGTCCAATCAGCTTGTCCGTCTTGCTGCGCTCCACCTCCAGCTCATCGGTGCGCTCCCTGATCAGATCCTCCAGGTTGGAGCTGTACTGCTCCAGCATCCGCAGCATGGAGTCGATGATGTTCGCACGCTTCCCCTTGTTGATGCCCCGGAACTACAGAAAACACCTGATAAGAGACCGCTTCCTGTTTACAAAGCGTCCGGAACACGCCACCGCACACCTCAGAGCCTCACCTGTTTGAAGATCTCGTCAAAGGTGGGCCTCTTGCCCGGCTCTTCACTCCAGCACTCGTTCATCAGACTGAGACACTCGGTCGGAGCCTCGTCCACCGACACCTGGGGCCGGCAGAGGGGGGGGGGCTGCCTCAGACGCTGCAGGATCTCTGAGAGACAGACAGGTGGAGAAAAACACGGGCGCTCAGACAGGTAGAGGGAAGCTGCAGGGCCTCTGAGAGACAGACAGGTGTGATAGTCTCACCCTCTGGAGGCATGTCCATCATGGCGTATGGCGGCGAGCGTGAGATCACTTCCTGTATGATGATAGAGAAACTGAAAACGTCTCCAGAGAAAGAACCGCCTCTAACCGGATTCCTCAGGAGCTCAGGGGCCGTCCACAGCAGCTCTGAGAGACAGACAGGTTGAGACAGACAGGTGAGACAGACAGGTAGAGACAGACAGGTGAGACAGACAGGTGGGACACACAGGTGAGACAGACAGGTGAGACGGACAGGTGAGACACACGGGTGAGACACACAGGTGAGACAGACAGGTAGAGACAGACAGGTGAGACACACAGGTAGACACAGACAGGTGAGATACAGACAGGTGAGACAGACAGGTGAGATACAGGCAGGTGAGACAGACCGTTGAGACGGACAGGTGAGACAGACAGGTGAGACAGACAGGTAGAGACAGACAGGTGAGACAGACAGGTAGAGACAGACAGGTGAGACACACAGGTGAGGCGGACAGGTAGAGACAGACAGGTGAGACAGACAGGTAGAGACAGACAGGTGAGACCGACAGGTAGAGACAGACAGGTGAGATACAGACAGGTGAGACAGACAGGTGAGGTTAATACAGACAGGTGAGACAGACCGTTGAGATGGACAGGTAGAGACAGACAGGTGAGACACACAGGTGAGATACAGACAGGTGAGACAGTCAGGTAGAGATACAGGCAGGTGAGACAGACCGTTGAGACGGACAGGTAGAGACAGACAGGTGAGATACAGGCAGGTGAGACAGACCGTTGAGACGGACAGGTAGAGACAGACAGGTGAGATACAGGCAGGTGAGACAGACCGTTGAGACGGACAGGTAGAGACAGACAGGTTAGTAGTAATACTCAGTCAGGGTTAGCAGTAACACACCTTGCGGGTCTTCTTGAAGGCTGAGGCCCTGAGAGTGAAGGATCATGGGAAGTCCGTAGTCTGTGATTTTCAGGACGAATCGTCCGTCCACTAAACAGTTAGTGGACTTCAGACGGCCGTGACTCAAACCTCGAAGATGAAGGTACTTCATACCCTGTAACAGGAAAGTTTGTTTATTAAAATTCCAGCAGTAATATCTTACCTTTACTCTGAAAGGGAGAGCAAGTTCCTGTGTGATAGACGATGATAATATTATCATCATTAGAACCTTAATCAGGTCCATGAGCAGCGAGGACTTGAACATCCAGTCCAGCCTGATGTCTCCGTCAGCCAGCAGGTTGGACAGGCTGCCCCGGGGACAGTGCTCCACCACCAGGGAGAAGAGCCCCACGTCCACGAACAGACCCACGTACAGGTTTATGTTCTCATGCCGCATCTCCCGCAGCTTGAGGGAGTACCAATACACACACACCATCAGACTGTCAACATATACACCGTCAGACTGTCAACACATACACCGTCAGACTGTCAACACACACACCGTCAGACTGTCAACACACACACCGTCAGACTGTCAACACACACACCGTCAGACTGTCAACACACACACCGTCAGACTGTCAACACACACACCGTCAGACTGTCAACACACACACCGTCAGACTGTCAACATATACACCATCAGACTGTCAACATATACACCGTCAGACTGTCAACACACACACCGTCAGACTGTCAACATATACACCGTCAGACTGTCAACACACACACCGTCAGACTGTCAACATATACACCATCAGACTGTCAACATATACACCGTCAGACTGTCAACACACACACCATCAGACTGTCAACACACACACCGTCAAAATCATAATGTGTATACTGTCAGAACATAAACATATATATATATACACCGTCACAATCTTAATGTATTGACAGTGTAGTTTATGTATTGACAGTGTAGTTTATGTATTGACAGTGTAGTTCATGTATTGACACTGTAGTTTATGTATTGACAGTGTAGTTTATGTAATTACAGTGTAGTTTATGTATTGACAGTGTAGTTTATGTAATTACAGTGTAGTTTATGTATTTACAATTAAGTTCATGTATTGACAGTGTAGTTTATGTATTGACAGTGTAGTTTATGTATTTACAGTGTAGTTCATGTATTGACAGTGTAGTTTATGTATTGACAGTGTAGTTTATGTAATTACAGTGTAGTTTATGTATTGACAGTTTAGTTCATGTATTGACAGTGTAGTTTATGTATTGACAGTGTAGTTCATGTATTGACAGTGTAGTTTATGTATTGACAGTGTAGTTTATGTAATGACAGTGTAGTTCATGTATTGACATTGTAGTTCATGTATTGACAGTGTAGTTTATGTATTGACAGTGTAGTTCATGTATTGACAGTGTAGTTTATGTATTGACAGTTTAGTTTATGTATTGAGAGTGTAGTTTATGTATTTACAGTGTAGTTCATGTATTGACAGTGTAGTTCATGTATTGACAGTGTAGTTTATGTATTGACAGTGTAGTTCATGTATTGACAGTGTAGTTTATGTATTGACAGTGTAGTTTATGTAATTACAGTGTAGTTTATGTATTGACAGTGTAGTTTATGTATTTACAGTGTAGTTCATGTATTGAGAGTGTAGTTCATGTATTGACAGTGTAGTTTATGTAATTACAGTGTAGTTTATGTATTGACAGTGTAGTTTATGTATTGACAGTGTAGTTCATGTATTGACAGTGTAGTTCATGTAATTACAGTGTAGTTTATGTATTGACAGTGTAGTTTATGTATTGACAGTGTAGTTTATGTAATTACAGTGTAGTTTATGTATTGACAGTTTAGTTTATGTATTAACAGTGTAGTTTATGTATTGACAGTGTAGTTCATGTATTGACAGTGTAGTTCATGTAATTACAGTGTAGTTTATGTATTGACAGTGTAGTTTATGTATTGACAGTGTAGTTTATGTAATTACAGTGTAGTTTATGTATTGACAGTGTAGTTTATGTATTGACAGTGTAGTTTATGTATTGACAGTGTAGTTCATGTATTGAGAGTGTAGTTCATGTATTGACAGTGTAGTTTATGTATTGACAGTGTAGTTCATGTATTGACAGTGTAGTTTATGTATTGACAGTGTAGTTCATGTATTGACAGTGTAGTTTATGTATTGACAGTGTAGTTTATGTATTGACATTGTAGTTTATGTATTGACAGTGTAGTTTATGTATTGACAGTGTAGTTCATGTATTGACAGTGTAGTTTATGTAATTACAGTGTAGTTCATGTATTGACAGTGTAGTTTATGTATTGACAGTGTAGTTTATGTATTGAAAGTGTAGTTCATGTATTGACAGTGTAGTTAATACAGTGTAGTTTATGTATTGCCAGTGTAGTTAATGTATTGACAGTGTAGTTTATGTATTGACAGTGTAGTTTATGTATTGACAGTGTAGTTCATGTATTGACAGTGTAGTTTATGTATTGACAGTGTAGTTTATGTATTGACAGTGTAGTTAATACAGTGTAGTTCATGTATTGACAGTGTAGTTTATGTAGTGACAGTGTAGTTCATGTATTGACAGTGTAGTTTATGTATTGACAGTGTAGTTTATGTATTGACAGTGTAGTTTATGTATTGACAGTGTAGTTAATACAGTGTAGTTTATGTATTGACAGTGTAGTTAATACAGTGTAGTTCATGTATTGACAGTGTAGTTCATGTATTGAGAGTGTAGTTAATACAGTGTAGTTTATGTATTGACAGTGTAGTTCATGTATTGACAGTGTAGTTTATGTATTGACAGTGTAGTTAATACAGTGTAGTTTATGTATTGACAGTGTAGTTCATGTATTTACATTAAAGTTGATACAGTGTAGTTTATGTATTGACAGTGTAGTTCATGTATTGAGAGTGTAGTTAATACAGTGTAGTTCATGTATTGACAGTGTAGTTCATGTATTTACATTAAAGTTGATACAGTGTAGTTACTGTTTTCTCTGAGCGTCGTACCTGACTGAACAGACTCTCTGTGCTTTTATTGACAGATGTCAATGTATGTCCAACAGGAATCTTTTTCAGCCAAACAAAGTCACCCTGGTAACAAGGCACAGAGTTAAAACCAGCATTACCAATCAGAGCACAGATAGATAGAGTGAGACAGACAGACAGACAGACAGACAGAGTGAGACAGACAGACAGACAGACAGAGTGAGACAGACAGACGGGCAGACAGAGTGAGACAGACAGACAGACAGATGGGTAGAGTGACACAGACAGACAGATAGATAGAGTGAGACAGACAGACAGACAGACAGACAGACAGACAGACAGACAGAGTGAGACAGACAGACAGACAGACAGACAGACAGACAGACAGACAGAGTGAGACAGACAGACAGACAGACAGAGTGAGACAGACAGACAGGCAGACAGAGTGAGACAGACAGACAGACAGATGGGTAGAGTAACACAGACAGACAGACAGAGTGAGACAGACAGACAGACAGATGGGTAGAGTGACACAGACAGACAGACAGAGTGAGACAGACAGACAGACAGATGGGTAGAGTGACACAGACAGACAGACAGAGTGAGACAGGCAGACAGACAGACGGGTAGAGTGACACAGACAGACAGACAGAGTGAGACAGGCAGACAGACAGACGGGTAGAGTGACACAGACAGACAGAGTGAGACAGACAGACAGACAGACAGACAGATGGGTAGAGTGACACAGAGAGACAGACAGAGTGAGACAGACAGACAGACAGACAGATGGGTAGAGTGACACAGACAGACAGACAGACAGACAGACAGTGAGACAGGCAGACAGATGGGTAGAGTGACACAGACAGACAGAAAGACAGACAGACAGAGTGAGACAGACAGGCAGACAGACGGGTAGAGTGACACAGACAGACAGAGTGAGACAGACAGGCAGACAGATGGGTAGAGTGACACAGACAGACAAAGTGAGACAGACAGGCAGACAGATGGGTAGAGTGACACAGACAGACAGAGTGAGACAGACAGGCAGACAGACGGGTAGAGTGACACAGACAGACAGAGTGAGACAGACAGGCAGACAGATGGGTAGAGTGACACAGACAGACAGACAGACAGACAGAAAGACAGACAGGTAGAGGGGTGCAGGTGTACCTCCAGAATTCCAATGTTAGAGTTTTCAGGTGAGGACAGGATGTAACTCCGTGCAATCGAGCGGAGCGGAGTTTTGAAATCCAGGAGACTCCGCATGATGGACTCATCATTCATTTTCTACACAAATAAAATCAGCGACTTAATCAACAATGTAAAAAAAACACCTCCTTAACTTTATTTACAACGTCAACTACTATATTAATAAGCCAGCTGTCTGTGGTACCTGGTACTGTCTGTGGTACCTGGTTCTGTCTGGGGTACCTGGTTATATCTGTGGTACCTGGTACTGTCTGTGGTACCTGGTTCTGTCTATGGTACCTGGTTATGTCTGTGGTACCTGGTACTGTCTGTGGTACCTGGTTCTGTCTGTGGTACCTGGTTATGTCTGTGGTACCTGGTACTGTCTGTGGTACCTGGTTCTGTCTATGGTACCTGGTTATGTCTGTGGTACCTGGTACTGTCTGTGGTACCTGGTTCTGTCTATGGTACCTGGTTATGTCTGTGGTACCTGGTAGTGTCTCTTGTATCTGGTACTGTCTCTTGTACCTGGTACTGTCTCTTCTATCTGGTACTGTCTGTGGTACCTGGTAGTGTCTCTTGTATCTGGTACTGTCTCTTGAATCTGGTACTGTTTGTGGTACCTGGTACTGTCTCTTGTATCTGGTATGGTCTCTTGTATCTGGTACTGTCTCTTGTATCTGGTACTGTCTGTTGTACCTGGTACTGTCTCTTGTATCTGGTATGGTCTCTTGTATCTGGTACTGTCTCTTGTATCTGGTACTGTCTCTTGTACCTGGTACTGTCTCTTGTATCTGGTACTGTCTGTGGAACCTGTGTACTGTCTCTTGTACCTGGTACTGTCTCTTGTATCTGGTACTGTCTGTGGTACCTGGTACTGTCTCTTGTACCTGTTACTGTCTGTGGTACCTGGTACTGTCTCTTGTATCTGGTACTGTCTGTGGTACCTGGTACTGTCTCTTGTACCTGGTACTGTTTGTGGTACCGGGCCCCTGTAGAAGGAATGGGTTTCTGACCTTTTTGCTGACTTGAGTGTCGATGAAGACGATGTCGTCCAGAGTCAGGATGAGTTTGGTGATGCTTGCTTTTCTTTTGTACTTCCTGCACACACATATTATTATTATTATTATTATTATTATTATTATTATTATTATAATTATTATTACTATTAATATTACTATTATTATTATTATTATTATTATTATTGTGTGTGTGTGCGCTCACTTTATCCAGTAGATAAAAGCTCCAATCAAAGCGCAGAACAGCAGGAAGGCAAAGAACATGGACACTGTTTCCAGACCTGCAGATAAAACTGGATTAATGAAACTACACCAGCTTGATCTGGACGGACCACAAACACACCAGGGACATGTCCACTTAGGGACCGATTCACAGAGAAGGAGCCTCATTTTTACTTATCAGATAAAGTTATCCCTTCCTCCCTGCAGGTCAGTGAACTCACCCCCACTGCAGGCCTCCTCTGTACTGAACCAACAGAAGCTGGCGGAGGGGGGTTTTCCTCCAGGGAAGATGAAGGTGTGACTCAGAGGTTTCAGGCTTCCGACCGGCCCGTGTGTGTGTGTCGGAGCGAGAGTGTGTGTCGGCACAAATCTGTCTCCATCGCTGTCCAACACCACGTACTTGGCCTGCATGCCCCGCCCCTCTTTACCTCCGTACACCACCTGAGAGATGAAGACGGAGGTAATCATGACACTGAAATACTTCAAGAGCAGACGGTGGGAAACTGTAAGACACCCGCATAAAGCAAGATGAAGATGTAACCCGGATTACTACAATTAAGTCTTCAGTCTGAACAATTCCTTCAATTTTACACTGTAGTTACTATTTCCCATAACATCAATTTACGACAATGAAATTGTAATTAGTGAAATATCAAATCAAGTCAAATCAAGTTTTATTTATATAGCACATTTTTAAACGATTTTTGGTCAAGCCAAAGTGCTGTACATATAATAAAAAAAATAACCTACAGCAAATACAAATATATAGTTATTTAGAATAAATTATAAGATTTTATTTGATGTTTAATGGATAGACCTGATTGAAGCCCTGGAAATCAAAGCCTCCATCTGATTGGATGAGCTGGTTGCCTGTCACCCAATGCCCGCCCCCTGCCTGACGACGCTCCTCCACCGCCTTAGCAACAAAGTACACCATGTTAAAGATGGTGCCGAAGATTGGAGACACCTGCAGACAAGATGCATGGCAAAGTTAACACACACATTAATATTCATATATGTGTGTGTTTATTTGGTGATGTGTAGTGTGTGTACAGTATGTGTAGTGTTGTAACCTCGGTTGCAGATACAGCAGTCCAGATCTCACGGTTGATCTGCGCCTGTCTGAAAGCTTCGTAGTGGTGTGAACAGTGTGTGTGTTTGTGTGTGTGTGTGCTATTCCGAATGTGCTATGTTCTGCATCTATAGCGCTTTCTGAACATCAAAGTCAAAGAATATGTGTGTGTGTGTGTGTGTGTGTGTGTGTGTGTGTGTGTGTGTGTGTGTGTGTGTGTGTGTGTGTGTGTGTGTGGCCTAGCATTACTATACTTGTGGGGACCTAAATCTGTTTACACAGTCACGTGTGGGGACTCGCCTCCCTTATGGGGACAAATTGGAGGTCCCCATAAGGGAGTCATTAATTTTAGGGTGAAGACTTGGTTAGGGTTAGGCATGTGTTGGTTATGGTTAAGGTTAGGATAAGTCTCCAGGAAATGCATGTAAGTCAATGTAATGTCCCCTGAAGTGATGTGTGTGTGTGTGTGTGTGTGTGTGTGTGTGTGTGTGTGTGTGTGTGTGTGTGTGTGTGTGTGTGTGTGTGTGTGTGTGTGTGTGTGTGTGTGTGTGTACAGTGTGTGTTGTAACCTCGGTGGCAGATACAGCTGTCCGGATCTCACGGTTGATCTGCGCCTGTCTGAAGGCTTCATAGAAGCTCTGGTCGGACGCCATGGTAACGGTGAGGACTGAGCTGTAGGCGTGGCGGAGCTTCGTGCTATTGGTCAGCTGAGGAAATGCTATGTCCTGATTGGACGAGGATAGAGAGATTTACCTGCACATGAACTTCTTCTAGGTATTTAAATGTATAAATATACAGTGATGTGTTACCTGGTACGGCATGGCGTACAGCAGCGCGTCGTACGGGATGAACACGTAACCGTCGGCAACCATCCCCATGTCCAGAGCCGTCAGCAGGAGCTCCCGCTGATCCTCTCCACCAATCAGAACAGAGCTCATGCACATGATGATCACTGGAATTAAAACGTTAAAATAATTACGTACACTGAACAAAAATATAAACGCAACACTTTTGTTTTTGCTCCCATTTTTCATGAGATGAACTCAAAGATCTAAAACATTTTTTAAATCCACAAAATAACCATTTCTCTCAAATATTGTTCACAAATCTGAAAGAATGTGTGATAGTGAGCACTTCTCCTTTGCCGAGATAATCCATCCCACCTCACAGGTGTGGCATATCAAGATGCTGATTAGACAGCATGATTATTGCACAGGGTTAGGGGTTAGGGTTAGGGGTAGGGGTAGGGTTAGGGGTAGGGGTAGGGGTAGGGTTAGGGGTAGAGTTAGGGGTAGGGGTAGGGTTAGGGGTAGGGTAATGTTGTGAATCGAGTGGCCCATGGTGGTGGTGGGGTTATGGTATGGGCAGGCGTATGTAATGGACGACGAACACAGGCCACTCGATTCACAACATTACCCTAACCCTAACCCCTAACCCTAACCCTCACACCAGATACTGCCTGGTTTTCGGACCCCCCCAGACCCCCTCAATAAAGCAAAAGTGCACGTTTCAGGGTGGCCTTTTATTGTGGCCAGTCTAAGGCACACCTGTGCAATAATCATGCTGTCTAATCAGCATCTTGATATGCCACGCCTGTGAGGTGGGATGGATTATCTCGGCAAAGGAGAAGTGCTCACTATCACAGATTCTTTCAGATTTGTGAACAATATTTGAGAGAAATGGTTATTTTGTGTTTATAGAAAATGTTTTAGATCTTTGAGTTCATCTCGTGAAAAATGGGAGCAAAAACAAAAGTGTTGCGTTTATATTTTTGTTCAGTGTAACATAATGTAACATTAAACCTCCAGTAAATTACAGCTCTGTGTTTTCAGTGCTGACCTTTGACCTTGTCCGCCACTCTGATCGCTCGCAGAGCCTCCTGAGCGCCGCCGTTTTTATTGGTTTCCATGGTAACTACCGGACCAATGGGCAGCCCTAGTGCTCGGAGAGCCGAGGCCACTTCCTGTCCGGTACTCTCCCAAAGGTCTGTTGGAGCTGATGACCAAACAGGAAGAGGTAGTGTTTACATAGTGCTTGACCACGCCTCCAAAGTGTCATCATGACAGACCACGCCCCAACTGTGTCGTCATAACAGACCACGCCCCCACGGTGACCTCATGACAGACCACGCCCCCACAGTGACATCACAGACTCACCTGAGATGACGCCCACGTGCGCCCAGCGGAAGAACCGCAGCACGTTGAAGAGCACCCTGCTGGGCTGGGGGAGGGGCGGCAGGTTGGGCCAATCAGCACCCAGACAGCCTGGAGAGGCAAGCCCCGCCTCCCAGTGCTGAGCCAATAAAGAGGCAGCATGACAGAGGGCGGGGCTAAAGGGGCCGATGTAAGCGTGTCCATAACCCTCCATGTCCCCGAGTTCTGTCAGTGCTGGAAAAAACAAGAGGAAAAGTTAATTGAAAAGGAGTTCATCAGGAAACTGAGAATACATTTGAGAAATTATTAAAAACAGAATGACTGACACAGACAGGTTCTGATTGGTGGATAAATCAGACAGGCTCTGATTGGTGACCGAACCTTTGGAGGCGGAGCAGTCCTCGTCCAGTAGCTTCACGTCGTACCAGTAGCCTCTGCTCAGCCCGGTGTCACTCCGTAACCGTGACAATGCCAGGTTGGCAGCCGCCGTCGGCATGGCGCGGGAGAAAAGGGGGTCACATGACCATGGTCCAATCAGAGCCAGCTTAAAGGTCGCCGTCCACACCTCTGTGGAGCATAGCAACCATAGACATGCTCCTAGCAACCACCGGGGACGCTGCATCCTGGTTCCTGTGGAGACAAAACAAATATTATTAACAGGACCTCTAATCCTGACGCATTGTGATGACATCACTTCCCGGAACTCTAACAGAATTATCCGAGAGAGAACAGACTGTCAGCCAGGACCCTGAACGCACCACCTTTAAACCTGACTCACTGTGATGACATCACTTCCTGGGACTCTTTACAGAATTACCCGAGAGAGTGACAAACGATGTTTGTGTCGGTGGGCCCTTCTCACTTCGGTTAAATTGATTCCTTGCGTCCCTCACTTGTGTCGTTTCCCTGTGACTAGTCCCTCCCACCAGGGAAGCATGGAGTCACGCAAGGAAACCACGAGAAGCAGGAAATGAGCTTTAAGAGCAATGGGACGTCTTTTCCTCCGGAGCATCACGTGAAGCGACGTCCGTTTGTGATGACGCTGCACAGCTGATCGTCTGACAGCAGCTCTGTCCCCGTTGTTTCCACACACAGCCCGGCCTCTGTTAGCACACATGTACTGACACAAACATTTGTATCATCTGTTGTAGACCCAAATACATTAAATAAAATAAGAACTAATTCTCAAAAAAGATAAACGCCATTCTTAAAATGTATAAACGAAAAAAGCGATCATGAAAATGTTTCCAATAAATGAATAAAATGATTTTTGACCACTTTGTTGTTCAGATATATCACATATTTGTAATTAAATGAAACATGAATTGAAACAAAACACGGTATAAACTGAGGAGTGACTCCCGTGAGGTGTGTTTTCTTCACTCCGCTGGGAAACTGCTCTCATGTCAAGAAGCATCAGATCAGTGCATGCACTGCATCGTCCAATCAGTGAGCGATACACAGTAAGGGGGCGGGGCAAGTGTCTAAGGATTTCATCGGAGGATGGTCTGGTGGTTCCTCGGTTATCGCTCCTCCATTATCGCTCCTCGCTCCTCGCTCCTCCGGCAGAAATAAGGCCATTGGGACGCTACTCAAGATGGCGCAGACAAATCAACTTCCGGTGAGACCGAGGAGCGAGGAAATGAAAAATAAGAGAAGTGAGAAGGGCCCGGTGTCTCAGACCGACTGAGGACAGATCGAACCCAACTGACTGCTGTGACCTCCGACCTTTCAAACACTATTGCGATAAGCATGTTGTAACTTCCGGTTGTTTTTGTTGTTGTTGTCATCTCCGGGTATCCCGTGTGCCTGTTCTGTTGCCGATAGCTTATTATCTTAACTTAATCGATCGTTTTAAAACTCTTGATCACGGCAACTGCCTGACGTTGTAATCACACGTTACTACAGCTTAAGCACTCACAACTCTCCTTCTCTAACTCCACAGTTGCCTACACTCTTTTCGGGTTTGCTAACGGTAGCTACTTTAGCTTGATAGCTAGCCATGGCTCTTTCCCCACCCTCTGGTGCTATTCCCTGCTCTAACTGTCTCATGTTTGGTTACTTCCCTACCTCCTTTACTGGTACCGATACATGTGTTAAATGTAGTATAGTTGTTAGGTTGGAGGCGGGAATCATAGCCATAGAAGCCCGGCTCCGCATCTTAGAAAGTAACTCAGCTACAGTAAAGCCCATGTTAGCCGGTGCGGACCGGCAAAAGGTAGCTCCTCTTAGCCGTCCCCCGGCAACTCCCGAGCAGCAGGGAGACTGGGTGACTGTTCAGAAGGGGCATAACGCGAAACCCGTAGGTCCCGACCAACCCGTTCACGTATCTAACAGATATTCCCCACTCAGCGAGACACCCGCTGAGAAGCCAACTCTGGTTATTGGTAGCTCTATTATGAGACACGTGAATTTAGAGACCGAAGCCTCCACAGTCACATGCATTCCGGGGGCCAGAGTCAATATTACATGGTGACATCACCAATCTGAGGGTCAATATGACCGGGTGACATTACCAATCTATTAGTCAATATTACATGGTGACATCACCAATCTGAGAGTCAATATTACATGGTGATATCACCAATCTGAGGGTCAATATTACATGGTGACATCAACAATCTGAGAGTCAATATTACATGGTGACATCACCAATCTATTAGTCAATATTACATGGTGACATCACCAATCTATTAGTCAATATTACATGGTGACATCACCAATCTGAGAGTCAATATTACATGGTGACATCACCAATCTATTAGTCAATATTACATGGTGACATCACCAATCTATTAGTCAATATTACATGGTGACATCACCAATCTATTAGTCAATATTACATGGTGACATCACCAATCTGAGAATCAATATTACATGGTGACATCATCAATCTGAGAGTCAATATTACATGGTGACATCACCAATCTGAGAGTCAATATTACATGGTGATATCAACAATCTGAGAGTCAATATTACATGGTGACATCACCAATCTATTAGTCAATATTACATGGTGACATCACCAATCTGAGAGTCAATATTACATGGTGACATCATCAATCTGAGAGTCAATATTACATGGTGACATCACCAATCTGAGAGTCAATATTACATGGTGATATCACCAATCTGAGGATCAATATGACCGGATGACATCACCAATCTATTAGTCAATATTACATGGTGACATCATCAATCTATTAGTCAATATTACATGGTGACATCACCAATCTGAGAGTCAATATTACATGGTGATATCACCAATCTGAGGATCAATATGACCGGATGACATCACCAATCTATTAGTCAATATTACATGGTGACATCACCAATCTATTAGTCAATATTACATGGTGACATCACCAATCTGAGAATCAATATTACATGGTGACATCATCAATCTGAGAGTCAATATTACATGGTGACATCACCAATCTGAGAGTCAATATTACATGGTGATATCACCAATCTGAGGATCAATATGACCGGATGACATCACCAATCTATTAGTCAATATTACATGGTGACATCATCAATCTATTAGTCAATATTACATGGTGACATCACCAATCTGAGGGTCAATATTACATGGTGATATCACCAATCTGAGGGTCAATATGACCGGATGACATCATCAATCTATTAGTCAATATTACATGGTGACATCACCAATCTATTAGTCAATGTTACATGGTGACATCACCAATCTATTAGTCAATATTACATGGTGACATTACCAATCTATTAGTCAATATTACATGGTGACATCATCAATCTATTAGTCAATATTACATGGTGACATCACCAATCTGAGAGTCAATATTACATGGTGACATCACCAATCTGAGGGTCAATATTACATGGTGATATCACCAATCTGAGGGTCAATATGACCGGATGACATCATCAATCTGTTAGTCAATATTACATGGTGACATCACCAATCTATTAGTCAATATTACATGGTGACATCACCAATCTGAGAGTCAATATTACATGGTGACATCACCAATCTGAGGGTCAATATGACCGGGTGACATCACCAATCTATTAGTCAATATTACATGGTGACATCACCAATCTGAGAGTCAATATTACATGGTGACATTACCAATCTATTAGTCAATATTACATGGTGACATCATCAATCTATTAGTCAATATTACATGGTGACATCACCAATCTGAGAGTCAATATTACATGGTGACATCACCAATCTGAGAGTCAATATTACATGGTGACATCACCAATCTGAGAGTCAATATTACATGGTGACATCATCAATCTGAGAGTCAATATTACATGGTGACATCATCAATCTGAGAGTCAATATTACATGGTGACATCACCAATCTGAGAGTCAATATTACATGGTGACATCACCAATCTATTAGTCAATATTACATGGTGACATCACCAATCTATTAGTCAATATTACATGGTGATATCACCAATCTATTAGTCAATATTACATGGTGACATCACCAATCTGAGAGTCAATATGACCGGGTGACATCACCAATCTGAGAGTCAATATTACATGGTGACATCACCAATCTATTAGTCAATATTACATGGTGACATCACCAATCTGAGAGTCAATATGACCGGGTGACATCACCAATCTGAGAGTCAATATTACATGGTGACATCACCAATCTATTAGTCAATATTACATGGTGACATCACCAATCTATTAGTCAATATTACATGGTGACATCCCCAATCTGAGAGTCAATATGACCGGGTGACATCACCAATCTGAGAGTCAATATTACATGGTGACATCACCAATCTATTAGTCAATATTACATGGTGATATCACCAATCTATTAGTCAATATTACATGGTGACATCACCAATCTGAGAGTCAATATGACCGGGTGACATCACCAATCTGAGAGTCAATATTACATGGTGACATCACCAATCTATTAGTCAATATTACATGGTGATATCACCAATCTATTAGTCAATATTACATGGTGACATCCCCAATCTGAGAGTCAATATGACCGGGTGACATCACCAATCTGAGAGTCAATATTACATGGTGACATCACCAATCTATTAGTCAATATTACATGGTGATATCACCAATCTATTAGTCAATATTACATGGTGACATCACCAATCTGAGAGTCAATATGACCGGGTGACATCACCAATCTGAGAGTCAATATTACATGGTGATATCACCAATCTATTAGTCAATATTACATGGTGACATCACCAATCTGAGAGTCAATATGACCGGGTGACATCACCAATCTGAGAGTCAATATTACATGGTGACATCACCAATCTATTAGTCAATATTACATGGTGACATCACCAATCTGAGAGTCAATATTACATGGTGACATCACCAATCTGAGAGTCAATATTTCATGGTGATATCACCAATCTGAGGGTCAATATTACATGGTGACATCACCAATCTATTAGTCAATATTACATGGTGATATCACCAATCTATTAGTCAATATTACATGGTGACATCACCAATCTGAGAGTCAATATGACCGGGTGACATCACCAATCTGAGAGTCAATATTACATGGTGACATCACCAATCTATTAGTCAATATTACATGGTGACATCACCAATCTGAGAGTCAATATTACATGGTGACATCACCAATCTATTAGTCAATATTACATGGTGACATCACCAATCTATTAGTCAATATTACATGGTGACATCCCCAATCTGAGAGTCAATATGACCGGGTGACATCACCAATCTGAGAGTCAATATTACATGGTGACATCACCAATCTATTAGTCAATATTACATGGTGATATCACCAATCTATTAGTCAATATTACATGGTGACATCACCAATCTGAGAGTCAATATGACCGGGTGACATCACCAATCTGAGAGTCAATATTACATGGTGATATCACCAATCTATTAGTCAATATTACATGGTGACATCACCAATCTGAGAGTCAATATGACCGGGTGACATCACCAATCTGAGAGTCAATATTACATGGTGACATCACCAATCTATTAGTCAATATTACATGGTGACATCACCAATCAGAGTCAATATTACATGGTGACATCACCAATCTGAGAGTCAATATTTCATGGTGATATCACCAATCTGAGGGTCAATTTGACCGAGTGACATCACCAATCTATTAGTCAATATTACATGGTGACATCATCAATCTATTAGTCAATATTACATGGTGACATCACCAATCTGAGGGTCAATATGACCGGGTGACATCATCAATCTATTAGTCAATATTACCGGTTGACATCACCAATCTATTAGTCAATATTACATGGTGACATCACCAATCTGAGAGTCAATATTACATGGTGATATCACCAATCTGAGAGTCAATATTACATGGTGACATCACCAATCTGAGAGTCAATATTACATGGTGACATCATCAATCTGAGAGTCAATATTACATGGTGACATCATCAATCTGAGAGTCAATATTACATGGTGATATCACCAATCTGAGGGTCAATATGACCGGATGACATCACCAATCTATTAGTCAATATTACATGGTGATATCATCAATCTATTAGTCAATATTACATGGTGACATCACCAATCTATTAGTCAATATTACATGGTGACATCACCAATCTGAGAGTCAATATTACATGGTGATATCACCAATCTGAGGGTCAATATTACATGGTGACATCACCAATCTGAGGGTCAATATGACCAGGTGACATCACCAATCTATTAGTCAATATTACATGGTGACATCACCAATCTGAGAGTCAATATTACATTGTGAAATCATCAATCTGAGAGTCAATATTACATGGTGACATCACCAATCTGAGAGTCAATATTACATGGTGACATCACCAATCTGAGAGTCAATATTACATGGTGACATCATCAATCTGAGAGTCAATATTACATGGTGACATCATCAATCTGAGAGTCAATATTACATGGTGACATCACCAATCTGAGAGTCAATATTACATGGTGACATCACCAATCTGAGAGTCAATATTTCATGGTGATATCACCAATCTGAGGGTCAATATGACCGGGTGACATCACCAATCTATTAGTCAATATTACATGGTGACATCATCAATCTGAGAGTCAATATTTCATGGTGACATCACCAATCTGAGAGTCAATATTACATGGTGACATCATCAATCTGAGAGTCAATATTACATGGTGACATCATCAATCTGAGAGTCAATATTACATGGTGATATCACCAATCTGAGGGTCAATATGACCGGATGACATCACCAATCTATTAGTCAATATGACCGGGTGACATCACCAATCTGAGAGTCAATATTACATGGTGACATCACCAATCTATTAGTCAATATTACATGGTGACATCACCAATCTATTAGTCAATATTACATGGTGACATCACCAATCTGAGAGTCAATATTACATGGTGACATCACCAATCTATTAGTCAATATTACATGGTGACATCACCAATCTATTAGTCAATATTACATGGTGACATCCCCAATCTGAGAGTCAATATGACCGGGTGACATCACCAATCTGAGAGTCAATATTACATGGTGACATCACCAATCTATTAGTCAATATTACATGGTGATATCACCAATCTATTAGTCAATATTACATGGTGACATCACCAATCTGAGAGTCAATATGACCGGGTGACATCACCAATCTGAGAGTCAATATTACATGGTGATATCACCAATCTATTAGTCAATATTACATGGTGACATCACCAATCTGAGAGTCAATATGACCGGGTGACATCACCAATCTGAGAGTCAATATTACATGGTGACATCACCAATCTATTAGTCAATATTACATGGTGACATCACCAATCTGAGAGTCAATATTACATGGTGACATCACCAATCTGAGAGTCAATATTTCATGGTGATATCACCAATCTGAGGGTCAATTTGACCGAGTGACATCACCAATCTATTAGTCAATATTACATGGTGACATCATCAATCTATTAGTCAATATTACATGGTGACATCACCAATCTGAGGGTCAATATGACCGGGTGACATCATCAATCTATTAGTCAATATTACCGGTTGACATCACCAATCTATTAGTCAATATTACATGGTGACATCACCAATCTGAGAGTCAATATTACATGGTGATATCACCAATCTGAGAGTCAATATTACATGGTGACATCACCAATCTGAGAGTCAATATTACATGGTGACATCATCAATCTGAGAGTCAATATTACATGGTGACATCATCAATCTGAGAGTCAATATTACATGGTGATATCACCAATCTGAGGGTCAATATGACCGGATGACATCACCAATCTATTAGTCAATATTACATGGTGATATCATCAATCTATTAGTCAATATTACATGGTGACATCACCAATCTATTAGTCAATATTACATGGTGACATCACCAATCTGAGAGTCAATATTACATGGTGATATCACCAATCTGAGGGTCAATATGACCAGGTGACATCACCAATCTATTAGTCAATATTACATGGTGACATCACCAATCTGAGAGTCAATATTACATTGTGAAATCATCAATCTGAGAGTCAATATTACATGGTGACATCACCAATCTGAGAGTCAATATTACATGGTGACATCACCAATCTGAGAGTCAATATTACATGGTGACATCATCAATCTGAGAGTCAATATTACATGGTGACATCATCAATCTGAGAGTCAATATTACATGGTGACATCACCAATCTGAGAGTCAATATTACATGGTGACATCACCAATCTGAGAGTCAATATTTCATGGTGATATCACCAATCTGAGGGTCAATATGACCGGGTGACATCACCAATCTATTAGTCAATATTACATGGTGACATCATCAATCTGAGAGTCAATATTTCATGGTGACATCACCAATCTGAGAGTCAATATTACATGGTGACATCATCAATCTGAGAGTCAATATTACATGGTGACATCATCAATCTGAGAGTCAATATTACATGGTGATATCACCAATCTGAGGGTCAATATGACCGGATGACATCACCAATCTATTAGTCAATATTACATGGTGACATCATCAATCTATTAGTCAATATTACATGGTGACATCACCAATCTATTAGTCAATATTACATGGTGACATCACAAATCTGAGAGTCAATATTACATGGTGATATCACCAATCTGAGGGTCAATATTACATGGTGACATCACCAATCTGAGGGTCAATATGACCGGGTGACATCACCAATCTATTAGTCAATATTACATGGTGACATCACCAATCTGAGAGTCAATATTACATGGTGACATCATCAATCTGAGAGTCAATATTACATGGTGACATCACCAATCTGAGAGTCAATATTACATGGTGACATCACCAATCTGAGAGTCAATATTACATGGTGACATCATCAATCTGAGAGTCAATATTACATGGTGACATCATCAATCTGAGAGTCAATATTACATGGTGACATCATCAATCTGAGAGTCAATATTACATGGTGACATCATCAATCTGAGAGTCAATATTACATGGTGACATCACCAATCTATTAGTCAATATTACATGGTGACATCACCAATCTATTAGTCAATATTACATGGTGACATCATCAATCTATTAGTCAATATTACATGGTGACATCACCAATCTGAGAGTCAATATTACATGGTGACATCACCAATCTGAGGGTCAATATTACATGGTGATATCACCAATCTGAGGGTCAATATGACCGGATGACATCATCAATCTATTAGTCAATATTACATGGTGACATCACCAATCTATTAGTCAATATTACATGGTGACATCACCAATCTATTAGTCAATATTACATGGTGACATCACCAATCTGAGAGTCAATATTACATGGTGACATCACCAATCTGAGGGTCAATATGACCGGGTGACATCACCAATCTATTAGTCAATATTACATGGTGACATCACCAATCTGAGAGTCAATATTACATGGTGACATCATCAATCTGAGAGTCAATATTACATGGTGACATCACCAATCTGAGAGTCAATATTACATGGTGACATCACCAATCTGAGAGTCAATATTACATGGTGACATCATCAATCTGAGAGTCAATATTACATGGTGACATCATCAATCTGAGAGTCAATATTACATGGTGACATCACCAATCTGAGGGTCAATATTACATGGTGATATCACCAATCTGAGGGTCAATATGACCGGATGACATCATCAATCTATTAGTCAATATTACATGGTGACATCACCAATCTATTAGTCAATATTACATGGTGACATCACCAATCTATTAGTCAATATTACATGGTGACATTACCAATCTATTAGTCAATATTACATGGTGACATCATCAATCTATTAGTCAATATTACATGGTGACATCACCAATCTGAGAGTCAATATTACATGGTGACATCACCAATCTGAGGGTCAATATTACATGGTGATATCACCAATCTGAGAGTCAATATGACCGGATGACATCATCAATCTGTTAGTCAATATTACATGGTGACATCACCAATCTATTAGTCAATATTACATGGTGACATCACCAATCTGAGAGTCAATATTACATGGTGACATCACCAATCTGAGGGTCAATATGACCGGGTGACATCACCAATCTATTAGTCAATATTACATGGTGACATCACCAATCTGAGAGTCAATATTACATGGTGACATCATCAATCTGAGAGTCAATATTACATGGTGACATCATCAATCTGAGAGTCAATATTACATGGTGACATCACCAATCTGAGAGTCAATATTACATGGTGACATCACCAATCTATTAGTCAATATTACATGGTGACATCACCAATCTATTAGTCAATATTACATGGTGATATCACCAATCTATTAGTCAATATTACATGGTGACATCACCAATCTGAGAGTCAATATGACCGGGTGACATCACCAATATGAGAGTCAATATTACATGGTGACATCACCAATCTATTAGTCAATATTACATGGTGACATCACCAATCTGAGAGTCAATATGACTGGGTGACATCACCAATCTGAGAGTCAATATTACATGGTGACATCACCAATCTATTAATCAATATTACATGGTGACATCACCAATCTATTAGTCAATATTACATGGTGACATCCCCAATCTGAGAGTCAATATGACTGGGTGACATCACCAATCTGAGAGTCAATATTACATGGTGACATCACCAATCTATTAGTCAATATTACATGGTGATATCACCAATCTATTAGTCAATATTACATGGTGACATCACCAATCTGAGAGTCAATATGACCGGGTGACATCACCAATCTGAGAGTCAATATTACATGGTGACATCACCAATCTATTAGTCAATATTACATGGTGACATCACCAATCTGAGAGTCAATATGACCGGATGACATCACCAATCTGAGAGTCAATATTACATGGTGACATCACCAATCTATTAGTCAATATTACATGGTGATATCACCAATCTATTAGTCAATATTACATGGTGACATCACCAATCTGAGAGTCAATATGACCGGGTGACATCACCAATCTGAGAGTCAATATTACATGGTGATTATCACCAATCTATTAGTCAATATTACATGGTGACATCAACCAATCTGAAGAGTCCAATATGACCGGGTGACATCACCAATCGAGAGTCAATATTACATGGTGGACATCACCAATCTATTAGTCAATATTACATGGTGACATCACCAATCTGAGAGTCAATATTACATGGTGACATCACCAATCTGAGAGTCAATATTTCATGGTGATATCACCAATCTGAGGGTCAATATGACCGAGTGACATCACCAATCTATTAGTCAATATTACATGGTGACATCATCAATCTATTAGTCAATATTACATGGTGACATCACCAATCTGAGGGTCAATATGACCGGGTGACATCATCAATCTATTAGTCAATATTACCGGTTGACATCACCAATCTATTAGTCAATATTACATGGTGACATCACCAATCTGAGAGTCAATATTACATGGTGATATCACCAATCTGAGAGTAAATATTACATGGTGACATCACCAATCTGAGAGTCAATATTACATGGTGACATCATCAATCTGAGAGTCAATATTACATGGTGACATCATCAATCTGAGAGTCAATATTACATGGTGATATCACCAATCTGAGAGTCAATATTACATGGTGACATCACCAATCTGAGAGTCAATATTACATGGTGATATCATCAATCTATTAGTCAATATTACATGGTGACATCACCAATCTATTAGTCAATATTACATGGTGACATCACCAATCTGAGAGTCAATATTACATGGTGATATCACCAATCTGAGGGTCAATATTACATGGTGACATCACCAATCTGAGGGTCAATATGACCGGGTGACATCACCAATCTATTAGTCAATATTACATGGTGACATCACCAATCTGAGAGTCTATATTACATTGTGACATCATCAATCTGAGAGTCAATATTACATGGTGACATCACCAATCTGAGAGTCAATATTACATGGTGACATCACCAATCTGAGAGTCAATATTACATGGTGACATTATCAATCTGAGAGTCAATATTACATGGTGACATCATCAATCTGAGAGTCAATATTACATGGTGACATCACCAATCTGAGAGTCAATATGACCGGGTGACATCACCAATCTGAGAGTCAATATTACATGGTGACATCACCAATCTATTAGTCAATATTACATGGTGACATCACCAATCTGAGAGTCAATATGACTGGGTGACATCACCAATCTGAGAGTCAATATTACATGGTGACATCACCAATCTATTAGTCAATATTACATGGTGACATCACCAATCTATTAGTCAATATTACATGGTGACATCCCCAATCTGAGAGTCAATATTACATGGTGACATCACCAATCTGAGAGTCAATATTACATGGTGACATCACCAATCTATTAGTCAATATTACATGGTGACATCACCAATCTGAGAGTCAATATGACCGGGTGACATCACCAATCTGAGAGTCAATATTACATGGTGACATCACCAATCTATTAGTCAATATTACATGGTGACATCACCAATCTATTAGTCAATATTACATGGTGACATCCCCAATCTGAGAGTCAATATGACCGGGTGACATCACCAATCTGAGAGTCAATATTACATGGTGACATCACCAATCTATTAGTCAATATTACATGGTGATATCACCAATCTATTAGTCAATATTACATGGTGACATCACCAATCTGAGAGTCAATATGACCGGGTGACATCACCAATCTGAGAGTCAATATTACATGGTGATATCACCAATCTATTAGTCAATATTACATGGTGACATCACCAATCTGAGAGTCAATATGACCGGGTGACATCACCAATCTGAGAGTCAATATTACATGGTGACATCACCAATCTATTAGTCAATATTACATGGTGACATCACCAATCTGAGAGTCAATATTACATGGTGACATCACCAATCTGAGAGTCAATATTTCATGGTGATATCACCAATCTGAGGGTCAATATGACCGAGTGACATCACCAATCTATTAGTCAATATTACATGGTGACATCATCAATCTATTAGTCAATATTACATGGTGACATCACCAATCTGAGGGTCAATATGACCGGGTGACATCATCAATCTATTAGTCAATATTACCGGTTGACATCACCAATCTATTAGTCAATATTACATGGTGACATCACCAATCTGAGAGTCAATATTACATGGTGATATCACCAATCTGAGAGTCAATATTACATGGTGACATCACCAATCTGAGAGTCAATATTACATGGTGACATCATCAATCTGAGAGTCAATATTACATGGTGACATCATCAATCTGAGAGTCAATATTACATGGTGATATCACCAATCTGAGGGTCAATATGACCGGATGACATCACCAATCTATTAGTCAATATTACATGGTGATATCATCAATTTATTAGTCAATATTACATGGTGACATCACCAATCTATTAGTCAATATTACATGGTGACATCACCAATCTGAGAGTCAATATTACATGGTGATATCACCAATCTGAGGGTCAATATTACATGGTGACATCACCATCTGAGGTCAATTGACCGGGGACATCACCAATCTATTAGTCAATATTACATGGTGACATCACCAATCTGAGAGTCAATATTACATTGTGACATCATCAATCTGAGAGTCAATATTACATGGTGACTCATCAATCTGAGAGTCAATATTACATGGTGACATCACCAATCTGAGAGTCAATATTACATGGTGATATCACCAATCTGAGGGTCAATATTACATGGTGACATCACCAATCTGAGGGTC
>JAPTMU010000253.1:283948-304261 GCA_028583405.1 Pogonophryne albipinna
ATCTGAGGGTCAATATTACATGGTGACATCACCAATCTGAGGGTCAATATGACCGGGTGACATCACCAATCTATTAGTCAATATTACATGGTGACATCACCAATCTGAGAGTCAATATTACATTGTGACATCATCAATCTGAGAGTCAATATTACATGGTGACATCACCAATCTGAGAGTCAATATTACATGGTGACATCACCAATCTGAGAGTCAATATTACATGGTGACATCATCAATCTGAGAGTCAATATTACATGGTGACATCATCAATCTGAGAGTCAATATTACATGGTGACATCACCAATCTGAGAGTCAATATTACATGGTGACATCACCAATCTGAGAGTCAATATTTCATGGTGATATCACCAATCTGAGAGTCAATATTTCATGGTGATATCACCAATCTGAGGGTCAATATGACCGGGTGACATCACCAATCTATTAGTCAATATTACATGGTGACATCATCAATCTATTAGTCAATATTACATGGTGACATCACCAATCTGAGGGTCAATATGACCGGGTGACATCATCAATCTATTAGTCAATATTACCGGTGGACATCACCAATCTATTAGTCAATATTACATGGTGACATCACCAATCTGAGAGTCAATATTACATGGTGATATCACCAATCTGAGAGTCAATATTTCATGGTGACATCACCAATCTGAGAGTCAATATTACATGGTGACATCATCAATCTGAGAGTCAATATTACATGGTGACATCATCAATCTGAGAGTCAATATTACATGGTGATATCACCAATCTGAGGGTCAATATGACCGGATGACATCACCAATCTATTAGTCAATATTACATGGTGACATCATCAATCTATTAGTCAATATTACATGGTGACATCACCAATCTATTAGTCAATATTACATGGTGACATCACAAATCTGAGAGTCAATATTACATGGTGACATCATCAATCTATTAGTCAATATTACATGGTGATATCACCAATCTGAGAGTCAATATTACATGGTGACATCATCAATCTGAGAGTCAATATTACATGGTGACATCATCAATCTGAGAGTCAATATTACATGGTGACATCACCAATCTGAGAGTCAATATTACATGGTGACATCACCAATCTATTAGTCAATATTACATGGTGACATCATCAATCTATTAGTCAATATTACATGGTGACATCATCAATCTATTAGTCAATATTACATGGTGACATCACCAATCTGAGAGTCAATATTACATGGTGACATCACCAATCTGAGGGTCAATATGACCGGATGACATCATCAATCTATTAGTCAATATTACATGGTGACATCACCAATCTATTAGTCAATATTACATGGTGACATCACCAATCTATTAGTCAATATTACATGGTGACATTACCAATCTATTAGTCAATATTACATGGTGACATCATCAATCTATTAGTCAATATTACATGGTGACATCACCAATCTATTAGTCAATATTACATGGTGACATCCCCAATCTGAGAGTCAATATGACCGGGTGACATCACCAATCTGAGAGTCAATATTACATGGAGACATCACCAATCTATTAGTCAATATTACATTGTGATATCACCAATCTATTAGTCAATATTACATGGTGACATCACCAATCTGAGAGTCAATATGACCGGGTGACATCACCAATCTGAGAGTCAATATTACATGGTGACATCACCAATCTATTAGTCAATATTACATGGTGACATCACCAATCTGAGAGTCAATATGACCGGGTGACATCACCAATCTGAGAGTCAATATTACATGGTGACATCACCAATCTATTAGTCAATATTACATGGTGACATCACCAATCTATTAATCAATATTACATGGTGACATCCCCAATCTGAGAGTCAATATGACCGGGTGACATCACCAATCTGAGAGTCAATATGACCGGGTGACATCACCAATATATTAGTCAATATTACATGGTGACATCACCAATCTATTAATCAATATTACATGGTGACATCCCCAATCTGAGAGTCAATATGACCGGGTGACATCACCAATCTGAGAGTCAATATTACATGGTGACATCACCAATCTATTAGTCAATATTACATGGTGACATCACCAATCTATTAATCAATATTACATGGTGACATCCCCAATCTGAGAGTCAATATGACCGGGTGATATCACCAATCTGAGGGTCAATATGACCGAGTGACATCACCAGTCTATTAGTCAATATTACATGGTGACATCATCAATCTATTAGTCAATATTACATGGTGACATCACCAATCTGAGGGTCAATATGACCGGGTGACATCATCAATCTATTAGTCAATATTACCGGTTGACATCACCAATCTATTAGTCAATATTACATGGTGACATCACCAATCTATTAGTCAATATTACATGGTGACATCACCAATCTGAGAGTCAATATTACATGGTGACATCACCAATCTGAGAGTCAATATTACATGGTGACATCATCAATCTGAGAGTCAATATTACGTGGTGACATCATCAATCTGAGAGTCAATATTACATGGTGACATCACCAATCTGAGAGTCAATATTACATGGTGACATCACCAATCTATTAGTCAATATTACATGGTGACATCACCAATCTGAGAGTCAATATGACCGGGTGACATCACCAATCTGAGAGTCAATATTACATGGAGACATCACCAATCTATTAGTCAATATTACATTGTGATATCACCAATCTATTAGTCAATATTACATGGTGACATCACCAATCTGAGAGTCAATATGACCGGGTGACATCACCAATCTGAGAGTCAATATTACATGGTGACATCACCAATCTATTAGTCAATATTACATGGTGACATCACCAATCTGAGAGTCAATATGACCGGGTGACATCACCAATCTGAGAGTCAATATTACATGGTGACATCACCAATCTATTAGTCAATATTACATGGTGACATCACCAATCTATTAATCAATATTACATGGTGACATCACCAATCTGAGGGTCAATATGACCGGATCACATCACCAATCTATTAGTCAATATTACATGGTGACATCACCAATCTATTAGTCAATATTACATGGTGACATCATCAATCTGAGAGTCAATATTACATGGTGATATCACCAATCTGAGGGTCAATATGACCGGATGACATCACCAATCTATTAGTCAATATTACATGGTGACATCACCAATCTATTAGTCAATATTACATGGTGACATCACCAATCTGAGAGTCAATATTACATGGTGACATCACCAATCTGAGGGTCAATATTACATGGTGACATCACCAATCTGAGGGTCAATATGACCGGGTGACATCACCAATCTATTAGTCAATATTACATGGTGACATCACCAATCTGAGAGTCAATATTACATTGTGACATCATCAATCTGAGAGTCAATATTACATGGTGACATCACCAATCTGAGAGTCAATATGACCGGGTGACATCACCAATCTGAGAGTCAATATTACATGGTGACATCACCAATCTATTAGTCAATATTACATGGTGACATCACCAATCTATTAGTCAATATTACATGGTGACATCCCCAATCTGAGAGTCAATATGACCGGGTGACATCACCAATCTGAGAGTCAATATTACATGGTGACATCACCAATCTATTAGTCAATATTACATGGTGATATCACCAATCTATTAGTCAATATTACATGGTGACATCACCAATCTGAGAGTCAATATGACCGGGTGACATCACCAATCTGAGAGTCAATATTACATGGTGACATCACCAATCTATTAGTCAATATTACATGGTGACATCACCAATCTGAGAGTCAATATGACCGGGTGACATCACCAATCTTAGAGTCAATATTACATGGTGACATCACCAATCTATTAGTCAATATTACATGGTGACATCACCAATCTATTAGTCAATATTACATGGTGACATCCCCAATCTGAGAGTCAATATGACCGGGTGACATCACTAATCTGAGAGTCAATATTACATGGTGACATCACCAATCTATTAGTCAATATTACATGGTGATATCACCAATCTATTAGTCAATATTACATGGTGACATCACCAATCTGAGAGTCAATATGACCGGGTGACATCACCAATCTGAGAGTCAATATTACATGGTGATATCACCAATCTATTAGTCAATATTACATGGTGACATCACCAATCTGAGAGTCAATATGACCGGGTGACATCACCAATCTGAGAGTCAATATTACATGGTGACATCACCAATATATTAGTCAATATTACATGGTGACATCACCAATCTGAGAGTCAATATTACATGGTGACATCACCAATCTGAGAGTCAATATTTCATGGTGATATCACCAATCTGAGGGTCAATATGACCGAGTGACATCACCAATCTATTAGTCAATATTACATGATGACATCATCAATCTATTAGTCAATATTACATGGTGACATCACCAATCTGAGGGTCAATATGACCGGGTGACATCATCAATCTATTAGTCAATATTACATGGTGACATCACCAATCTATTAATCAATATTACATGGTGACATCACCAATCTGAGGGTCAATATGACCGGATCACATCACCAATCTATTAGTCAATATTACATGGTGACATCACCAATCTATTAATCAATATTACATGGTGACATCACCAATCTGAGGGTCAATATGACCGGATCACATCACCAATCTATTAGTCAATATTACATGGTGACATCACCAATCTATTAGTCAATATTACATGGTGACATCATCAATCTGAGAGTCAATATTACATGGTGATATCACCAATCTGAGGGTCAATATGACCGGATGACATCACCAATCTATTAGTCAATATTACATGGTGACATCACCAATCTATTAGTCAATATTACATGGTGACATCACCAATCTGAGAGTCAATATTACATGGTGACATCACCAATCTGAGGGTCAATATTACATGGTGACATCACCAATCTGAGGGTCAATATGACCGGGTGACATCACCAATCTATTAGTCAATATTACATGGTGACATCACCAATCTGAGAGTCAATATTACATTGTGACATCATCAATCTGAGAGTCAATATTACATGGTGACATCACCAATCTGAGAGTCAATATTACATGGTGACATCATCAATCTGAGAGTCAATATTACATGGTGACATCATCAATCTGAGAGTCAATATTACATGGTGACATCACCAATCTGAGAGTCAATATTACATGGTGACATCACCAATCTGAGAGTCAATATTTCATGGTGATATCACCAATCTGAGAGTCAATATTTCATGGTGATATCACCAATCTGAGGGTCAATATGACCGGGTGACATCACCAATCTATTAGTCAATATTACATGGTGACATCATCAATCTATTTGTCAATATTACATGGTGACATCACCAATCTGAGAGTCAATATTACATGGTGATATCACCAATCTGAGAGTCAATATTTCATGGTGACATCACCAATCTGAGAGTCAATATTACATGGTGACATCATCAATCTGAGAGTCAATATTACATGGTGACATCATCAATCTGAGAGTCAATATTACATGGTGATATCACCAATCTGAGGGTCAATATGACCGGATGACATCACCAATCTATTAGTCAATATTACATGGTGACATCATCAATCTATTAGTCAATATTACATGGTGACATCACCAATCTATTAGTCAATATTACATGGTGACATCACAAATCTGAGAGTCAATATTACATGGTGACATCATCAATCTATTAGTCAATATTACATGGTGATATCACCAATCTGAGAGTCAATATTACATGGTGACATCATCAATCTGAGAGTCAATATTACATGGTGACATCATCAATCTGAGAGTCAATATTACATGGTGACATCACCAATCTGAGAGTCAATATTACATGGTGACATCACCAATCTATTAGTCAATATTACATGGTGACATCACCAATCTATTAGTCAATATTACATGGTGACATCATCAATCTATTAGTCAATATTACATGGTGACATCACCAATCTGAGAGTCAATATTACATGGTGACATCACCAATCTGAGGGTCAATATGACCGGATGACATCATCAATCTATTAGTCAATATTACATGGTGACATCACCAATCTATTAGTCAATATTACATGGTGACATCACCAATCTATTAGTCAATATTACATGGTGACATTACCAATCTATTAGTCAATATTACATGGTGACATCATCAATCTATTAGTCAATATTACATGGTGACATCACCAATCTATTAGTCAATATTACATGGTGACATCCCCAATCTGAGAGTCAATATGACCGGGTGACATCACCAATCTGAGAGTCAATATTACATGGAGACATCACCAATCTATTAGTCAATATTACATTGTGATATCACCAATCTATTAGTCAATATTACATGGTGACATCACCAATCTGAGAGTCAATATGACCGGGTGACATCACCAATCTGAGAGTCAATATTACATGGTGACATCACCAATCTATTAGTCAATATTACATGGTGACATCACCAATCTGAGAGTCAATATGACCGGGTGACATCACCAATCTGAGAGTCAATATTACATGGTGACATCACCAATCTATTAGTCAATATTACATGGTGACATCACCAATCTATTAATCAATATTACATGGTGACATCCCCAATCTGAGAGTCAATATGACCGGGTGACATCACCAATCTGAGAGTCAATATGACCGGGTGACATCACCAATATATTAGTCAATATTACATGGTGACATCACCAATCTATTAATCAATATTACATGGTGACATCCCCAATCTGAGAGTCAATATGACCGGGTGACATCACCAATCTGAGAGTCAATATTACATGGTGACATCACCAATCTATTAGTCAATATTACATGGTGACATCACCAATCTATTAATCAATATTACATGGTGACATCCCCAATCTGAGAGTCAATATGACCGGGTGATATCACCAATCTGAGGGTCAATATGACCGAGTGACATCACCAGTCTATTAGTCAATATTACATGGTGACATCATCAATCTATTAGTCAATATTACATGGTGACATCACCAATCTGAGGGTCAATATGACCGGGTGACATCATCAATCTATTAGTCAATATTACCGGTTGACATCACCAATCTATTAGTCAATATTACATGGTGACATCACCAATCTGAGAGTCAATATTACATGGTGACATCATCAATCTGAGAGTCAATATTACGTGGTGACATCATCAATCTGAGAGTCAATATTACATGGTGACATCACCAATCTGAGAGTCAATATTACATGGTGACATCACCAATCTATTAGTCAATATTACATGGTGACATCACCAATCTATTAGTCAATATTACATGGTGATATCACCAATCTATTAGTCAATATTACATGGTGACATCACCAATCTGAGAGTCAATATGACCGGGTGACATCACCAATCTGAGAGTCAATATTACATGGAGACATCACCAATCTATTAGTCAATATTACATTGTGATATCACCAATCTATTAGTCAATATTACATGGTGACATCACCAATCTGAGAGTCAATATGACCGGGTGACATCACCAATCTGAGAGTCAATATTACATGGTGACATCACCAATCTATTAGTCAATATTACATGGTGACATCACCAATCTGAGAGTCAATATGACCGGGTGACATCACCAATCTGAGAGTCAATATTACATGGTGACATCACCAATCTATTAGTCAATATTACATGGTGACATCACCAATCTATTAATCAATATTACATGGTGACATCACCAATCTGAGGGTCAATATGACCGGGTGACATCACCAATCTGAGAGTCAATATTACATGGTGACATCACCAATCTATTAGTCAATATTACATGGTGACATCACCAATCTATTAATCAATATTACATGGTGACATCACCAATCTGAGAGTCAATATGACCGGGTGACATCACCAATCTGAGAGTCAATATTACATGGTGACATCACCAATCTATTAGTCAATATTACATGGTGACATCACCAATCTATTAATCAATATTACATGGTGACATCACCAATCTGAGAGTCAATATTACATGGAGACATCACCAATCTATTAGTCAATATTACATTGTGATATCACCAATCTATTAGTCAATATTACATGGTGACATCACCAATCTGAGAGTCAATATGACCGGGTGACATCACCAATCTGAGAGTCAATATTACATGGTGACATCACCAATCTATTAGTCAATATTACATGGTGACATCACCAATCTGAGAGTCAATATGACCGGGTGACATCACCAATCTGAGAGTCAATATTACATGGTGACATCACCAATCTATTAGTCAATATTACATGGTGACATCACCAATCTATTAATCAATATTACATGGTGACATCCCCAATCTGAGAGTCAATATGACCGGGTGACATCACCAATCTGAGAGTCAATATGACCGGGTGACATCACCAATATATTAGTCAATATTACATGGTGACATCACCAATCTATTAGTCAATATTACATGGTGACATCACCAATCTATTAATCAATATTACATGGTGACATCCCCAATCTGAGAGTCAATATGACCGGGTGACATCACCAATCTGAGAGTCAATATTACATGGTGACATCACCAATCTATTAGTCAATATTACATGGTGACATCACCAATCTATTAATCAATATTACATGGTGACATCCCCAATCTGAGAGTCAATATGACCGGGTGACATCACCAATCTGAGAGTCAATATGACCGGGTGACATCACCAATCTGAGAGTCAATATTTCATGGTGACATCATCAATCTATTAGTCAATATTACATGGTGACATCACCAATCTGAGGGTCAATATGACCGGGTGACATCATCAATCTATTAGTCAATATTACCGGTTGACATCACCAATCTATTAGTCAATATTACATGGTGACATCACCAATCTATTAGTCAATATTACCTTTTGACATCACCAATCTGAGGGTCAATATGACCGGGTGACATCATCAATCTATTAGTCAATATTACCGGGTGACATCACCAATCTGAGAGTCAATATTACATGGTGATATCACCAATCTGAGAGTCAATATTACATGGTGATATCACCAATCTGAGAGTCAATATTACATGGTGACATCACCAATCTGAGAGTCAATATTACATGGTGACATCACCAATCTGAGTGTCAATATTACATGGTGACATCACCAATCTGAGAGTCAATATGACCGGGTGACATCACCAATATATTAGTCAATATTACATGGTGACATCACCAATCTATTAGTCAATATTACATGGTGACATCACCAATCTATTAATCAATATTACATGGTGACATCCCCAATCTGAGAGTCAATATGACCGGGTGACATCACCAATCTGAGAGTCAATATTACATGGTGACATCACCAATCTATTAGTCAATATTACATGGTGACATCACCAATCTATTAATCAATATTACATGGTGACATCCCCAATCTGAGAGTCAATATGACCGGGTGACATCACCAATCTGAGAGTCAATATGACCGGGTGACATCACCAATCTGAGAGTCAATATTTCATGGTGATATCACCAATCTGAGGGTCAATATGACCGAGTGACATCACCAGTCTATTAGTCAATATTACATGGTGACATCATCAATCTATTAGTCAATATTACATGGTGACATCACCAATCTGAGGGTCAATATGACCGGGTGACATCATCAATCTATTAGTCAATATTACCGGTTGACATCACCAATCTATTAGTCAATATTACATGGTGACATCACCAATCTATTAGTCAATATTACATGGTGACATCACCAATCTGAGAGTCAATATTACATGGTGACATCACCAATCTGAGAGTCAATATTACATGGTGACATCATCAATCTGAGAGTCAATATTACGTGGTGACATCATCAATCTGAGAGTCAATATTACATGGTGACATCACCAATCTGAGAGTCAATATTACATGGTGACATCACCAATCTATTAGTCAATATTACATGGTGACATCACCAATCTATTAGTCAATATTACATGGTGATATCACCAATCTATTAGTCAATATTACATGGTGACATCACCAATCTGAGAGTCAATATGACCGGGTGACATCACCAATCTGAGAGTCAATATTACATGGTGACATCACCAATCTATTAGTCAATATTACATGGTGACATCACCAATCTGAGAGTCAATATGACCGGGTGACATCACCAATCAGAGAGTCAATATTACATGGTGACATCACCAATCTATTAGTCAATATTACATGGTGACATCCCCAATCTGAGAGTCAATATGACCGGGTGACATCACCAATCTGAGAGTCAATATTACATGGTGACATCACCAATCTATTAGTCAATATTACATGGTGATATCACCAATCTATTAGTCAATATTACATGGTGACATCACCAATCTGAGAGTCAATATGACCGGGTGACATCACCAATCTGAGAGTCAATATTACATGGTGACATCACCAATCTATTAATCAATATTACATGGTGACATCACCAATCTGAGAGTCAATATGACCGGGTGACATCACCAATCTGAGAGTCAATATTACATGGTGACATCACCAATCTATTAGTCAATATTACATGGTGATATCACCAATCTATTAGTCAATATTACATGGTGACATCACCAATCTGAGAGTCAATATGACCGGGTGACATCACCAATCTGAGAGTCAATATTACATGGTGACATCACCAATCTATTAGTCAATATTACATGGTGACATCACCAATCTGAGAGTCAATATTACATGGTGACATCACCAATCTATTAGTCAATATTACATGGTGACATCCCCAATCTGAGAGTCAATATGACCGGGTGACATCACCAATCTGAGAGTCAATATTACATGGTGACATCATCAATCTGAGAGTCAATATTACATGGTGACATCACCAATCTATTAGTCAATATTACATGGTGACATCACCAATCTGAGAGTCAATATTACATGGTGACATCACCAATCTATTAGTCAATATTACATGGTGACATCATCAATCTGAGAGTCAATATTACATGGTGACATCACCAATCTATTAGTCAATATTACATGGTGACATCACCAATCTATTAGTCAATATTACATGGTGACATCACCAATCTGAGAGTCAATATTACATGGTGACATCACCAATCTGAGAGTCAATATTTCATGGTGATATCACCAATCTGAGGGTCAATATGACCGGGTGACATCATCAATCTATTAGTCAATATTTCCGGGTGACATCACCAATCTATTAGTCAATATTACATGGTGACATCACCAATCTGAGAGTCAATATTACATGGTGATATCACCAATCTGAGGGTCAATATTACATGGTGATATCACCAATCTGAGGGTCAATATTACATGGTGACATCACCAATCTGAGGGTCAATATGACCGGGTGACATCACCAATCTATTAGTCAATATTACATGGTGACATCATCAATCTGAGAGTCAATATTACATGGTGACATCACCAATCTGAGAGTCAATATTACATGGTGACATCACCAATCTATTAGTCAATATTACATGGTGACATCACCAATTTGAGGGTCAATATGACCGGGTGACATCACCAATCTATTAGTCAATATTACATGGTGACATCATCAATCTATTAGTCAATATTACATTGTGATATCACCAATCTGAGGGTCAATATTACCGGGTGATATCACCAATCTATTAGTCAATATTACCGGGTGACATCACCAATCTGAGGGTCAATATGACTGGGTGACATCATCAATCTATTAGTCAATATTACCGGGTGACATCACCAATCTATTAGTCAATATTACATGGTGATATCATCAATCTATTAGTCAATATTACATGGTGATATCATCAATCTATTAGTCAATATTACCGGGTGACATCACCAATCTATTAGTCAATATTACTTGGTGACATCACCAATCTGAGGGTCAATATTACATGGTGACATCACCAATCTGAGGGTCAATATGACCGGGTGACATCATCAATCTATTAGTCAATATTACATGGTGACATCGTCAATATATTAGTCAATATTACTTGGTGACATCATCAATATATTAGTCAATATTACTTGGTGACATCATCAATATATTAGTCAATATTAAATGATGACATCAATAATCTGAGAATCAATATTACATGGTGACATCACCAATCTGAGAGTCAATATTACATGGTGACATCATCAATATATTAGTCAATATTACCTGGTGACATCATCAATATATTAGTCAATATTACTTGGTGACATCACCAATCTGAGGGTCAATATTACTTGGTGACATCACCAATCTATTAGTCAATATTACTTGGTGACATCATCAATATATTAGTCAATATTAAATGATGACATCAATAATCTGAGAATCAATATTACATGGTGACATCACCAATCTGAGAGTCAATATTACATGGTGACATCATCAATATATTAGTCAATATTACCTGGTGACATCACCAATCTATTAGTCAATATTACTGGTGACATCACCAATCCGAAAAAACGTTTCCTGGTTAAACCTCCAAACATAACGAGATTACTTGATGGCAGATCTCAGCTGTTCTTAAGATGTGTTGTTTTTCCAGTTCTCCATGACTCGTTTGATTACTTTTTGTTTGAATCTTCATCTTAAATATGAAAAGGTATAGTTAGTTTCGGGGACCTAGGGAACATCAGTTTATTTAATAGATACCATGTTGTAAATAACAACCGTTTGCCCTGGATCTGGAGTTAAAGGATCAGACATTTTGAAGGACACTTATCACTTCATCGTGTCCACTTTAGTTTGCATGGACTACTATAATCTTGATGAATAATTATCAGCTTGTTCTGATAGATGACACTAACTATAAAACAAATACATTAGCATTTAACTATGAAGGCTTTTTCCTAGTGTTTCTTTCTTCAGTCAGTAGTCCTGTACCTTTGTCAGGTTAGGGTTAACAATACACAAACACACACACACACACACACAACCTACCTTGGTCTCACAGACTCATCAGTCCGAACAGAAACCCTGAATAATTTGGTTGAAAAAGAGAAATCCTCTGAATGCGAGCAGCAGAAAGTGCTGATGTCGGTCGGAGAGACGAGAGGATTTACTTTAATCTCATTTAGAGTTCAGAGGAACCGGCTGTGTGTGTGTGTGTGTGTGTGTGTGTGTGTGTGTGTGTGTGTGTGTGTGTGTGTGTGTGTGTGTGTGTGTGTGTGTGTGTGTGTGTGTGCCCAGGGCCGGCACTAGACAATTTGCAGCCCTAGGGGAGATTTTAGCACCAGATTCTAATAACAACAGCGCCGGTACCGATGCGCCCTCCCCTCTCTCCCTCGCTCACTTGCATTTTGTCTGTGAGCTGTGGGTGCCAGATAAGCCAACATTCTCCATTTTCATCACTTACAGCGCCCATCGTACAGGGCAAATGAAACGTGTAACCGGGGTGAAAAGGGTGTTACATTTACTTAATTATGAATATTGTTACATCAATGCCAAAAATTAGGATGAGCCCCAACGGTCCAAAATGTTAGGGTTAGGTTGGGGCTCCAGAGGAGCCCTGCGCTGGCTCTCTGGCTCTCGGTAAATAGGTGTTTAAAAAAACATTAAAAACCTCCGTAAACATAAACCTTATAAAAACCCTTTCAAAAGCATTGTAAAAGCTCCGTAAGGACAAGACCATTTCAAAAGAGTGGTTAAAAAGTGCAGAGCGGAGCTGGACCACCGAACGGCGGCAGAGTATGTTAAAAAGTAGATCTCCCCGTTAGGATCCAGATCTGGCGCCCTAGGCGAACATCTATAACGCCAGTGCTACGGGCCGGCCCTGTGTGTGCGTGTGTGTGTGCATGCGTGTGCGTGTGTGTGCTTGTGAATGTGTGTGTGTGTTCCAACCAGTTGAATCTCTCTGGCCATTTTTTAGGATAAAAGTTTTCCTCATCAAATATAAAATAATAATACTGACATAATGACAATATAAAATGAAATACCACTTTTAACAAACTAAATCTAGCAAATTATAACATTTAACACGTTAGCATTAGCTTTGTTCCTGCATTGTGTCAGTGTTAGCATTAGCTTTGTTCCTGCAGTGTGTCAGTGTTAGCATTAGCTTTGTTCCTGCATTGTGTCAGTGTTAGCATTAGCTTTTTTCCTGCAGTGTGTCAGTGTTAGCATTAGCTTTGTTCCTGCAGTGTGTCAGTGTTAGCATTAGCTTTGTTCCTGCAGTGTGTCAGTGTTAGCATTAGCTTTGTTCCTGCATTGTGTCAGTGTTAGCATTAGCTTTGTTCCTGCATTGTGTCAGTGTTAGCATTAGCTTTTTTCCTGCAGTGTGTCAGTGTTAGCATTAGCTTTGTTCCTGCAGTGTGTCAGTGTTAGCATTAGCTTTGTTCCTGCATTGTGTCAGTGTTAGCATTAGCTTTGTTCCTGCGTTGTGTCAGTGTTAGCATTAGCTTTGTTCCTGCGTTGTGTAAGTGTTAGCGATAGCGGTGTTACTGCTTGGTGCTGATAATCTGATGTGGATTAGCTCGATTTAGGGTTAGGGGTCAGAGGTCGCAGCTGGTCTGCAGCCAGGAATAGAGGCAGGATTACAGAGAGCTGCTAACCATCAGTGGGGGTGATTATCATCAGAGGGGGTAGTTATTAAGTATCAGAGGGGGTAGTTATCAATCAATGTTTATTTATATAGCCCAATATCACAAATGTTACATTGGTCTCAGTGGACTTCACAGTTTGTACAGAATATCAGTATGACAATACGACACTCTCTGTCCTTAGACCCTCTGTCCTCAGACCCTCTGTCCTTAGACCCTCTGTCCTCAGACCCTCTGTCCTCAGACCCTCTGTCCTTAGACCCTCTGTCCTCAGACCCTCACATCGTACAAGGAAAAACTTCCAGAGAAAAACCCCACAGTTTAAAGGGGAACATGGGAGAAACCTCAGGGAGAGCAACAGAGGAGGGGTAGTTATTAACCATCAAAGGGGGTAGTTATCACCATCAGAGGGGGTAGTTATTAACCATCAAAGGGGGTAGTTATCACCATCAGAGGGGGTAATTATTAACCATCAAAGGGGGTAGTTATCACCATCAGAGGGGGTAGTTATTAACCATCAGAGGGGGTAGTTATTAACCATCAGAGGGGGTAGTTATTTACCATCAGAGGGGGTAGTTATTACTATCAGAGGGGGTAGTTATCACCATCAGAGGGGGTAATTATTAACCATCAGAGGGGGTAGTTATCACCATCAGAGTGGGTAGTTATCACCATCAGAGGGGGTAGTTATTAACCATCAGAGGGGGTAGTTATTAACCATCAGAGGGGGTAGTTATCACCATCAGAGGGGGTAATTATTAACCATCAGAGGGGGTAGTTATTAACCATCAGAGGGGGTAGTTATCACCATCAGAGGGGGTAGGGGGTAGTTATCACCATCAGAGTGGGTAGGGGGTAGTTATCACCATCAGAGGTGGTAGTTATCACCATCAGAGGTTGTAGGGGGTAGTTATCACCATCAGAGGGGGTAGTTATCACCATCAGAGGGGGTAATTATTAACCATCAGAGGCGGTAGTTATCACCATCAGAGTGGGTAGTTATCACCATCAGAGGGGGTAGTTATAACCATCAGAGTGGGTAGTTATCACCATCAGAGTGGGTAGTTATCACCATCAGAGGGGGTAGTTATTAACCATCAGAGGGGGTAATTATTAACCATCAGAGGGGGTAGTTATCACCATCAGAGTGGGTAGTTATCACCATCAGAGGGGGTAGTTATTAACCATCAGAGGGGGTAGTTATTAACCATCAGAGGGGGTAGTTATCACCATCAGAGGGGGTAATTATTAACCATCAGAGGGGGTAGTTATTAACCATCAGAGGGGGTAGTTATCACTATCAGAGGGGGTAGTTATCACCATCAGAGGGGGTAGGGGGTAGTTATCACCATCAGAGTGGGTAGGGGGTAGTTATCACCATCAGAGTGGGTAGGGGGTAGTTATCACCATCAGAGGTGGTAGTTATCACCATCAGAGGTTGTAGGGGGTAATTATCACCATCAGAGGGGGTAGTTATCACCATCACAGGTTGTAGGGGGTTAGTTATCACCATCAGAGGTGGTAGTTATCACCATCAGAGGGGGTAGTTATCACCATCACAGGTTGTAGGGGGTAGTTATCACCATCAGAGGTGGTAGTTATCACCATCAGAGGTTGTAGGTGGTAGTTATCACCATCAGAGGTGGTAGTTATCACCATCAGAGGTTGTAGGGGGTAGTATCACCATCAGAGGTGGTAGTTATCACCATCAGAGGTTGTAGGTGGTAGTTATCACCATCAGAGGTGGTAGTTATCACCATCAGAGGTTGTAGGGGGTAGTTATCACCATCAGAGGGGGTAGTTATCACCATCAGAGGTTGTAGGGGGTAGTTATCACCATCAGAGGTGGTAGTTATTAACCATCAGAGGGGGTAGTTATCACCATCGGAGGTTGTAGGTGGTAGTTATCACAATCAGAGGTGGTAGTTATTAATCATCAGAGGGGGTAGTTATCACCATCAGAGGGGGTAGTTTATTACCATCAGAGGTGGTAGGTGGTAGTTATCACCATCAGAGGGGGTTTATCACCATCAGAGGCGGTAGTTATTACCATCAGAGGTGGTAGTTATCACATCAGAGGTGGTATTATCACCATCAGAGGGGGTAGTTATCACCATCAGAGGTTGTAGGGGGTAGTTATCACCATCAGAGGTGTTAGTTATCACCATCAGAGGTTGTAGGGGGTAGTTATCACCATCAGAGGTGGTAGTTATCACCATCAGAGGTTGTAGGGGGTAGTTATCACCATCAGAGGTGGTAGTTATCACCATCAGAGGTTGTAGGGGGTAGTTATCACCATCAGAGGTGGTAGGGGGTAGTTATCACCATCAGAGGTGGTAGTTATCATCATCAGAGGTTGTAGGGGGTAGTTATCACCATCAGAGGTGGTAGTTATCACCATCAGAGGTGGTAGTTATCACCATCAGAGGGGGTAGTTATCACCATCAGAGGTTGTAGGGGGTAGTTATCACCATCAGAGGTGGTAGTTATCACAATCAGAGGTTGTAGGGGGTAGTTATCACCATCAGAGGTGGTAGTTATCACCATCAGAAGGGGTAGTTATCACCATCAGAGGGGGTATTTATCACCATCAGAGGTTGTAGGGGGTAGTTATTACCATCAGAGGTGGTAGTTATCACCATCAGAGGTTGTAGGGGGTAGTTATCACCATCAGAGGTGGTAGGGGGTAGTTATCACCATCAGAGGTGGTAGTTATCACCATAAGAGGTTGTAGGGGGTAGTTATCACCATCAGAGGTGGTAGGGGGTAGTTATCACCATCAGAGGTTGTAGGGGGTAGTTATCACCATCAGAGGTGGTAGGGGGTAGTTATCACCATCAGAGGTGGTAGTTATCACCATCAGAGGTGGTAGGGGGTAGTTATCACCATCAGAGGTTGTAGGGGGTAATTATCACCATCAGAGGTGGTAGGGGGTAGTTATCACCATCAGAGGTGGTAGTTATCACCATCAGAGGGGATAGGGGGTAGTTATCACCATCAGAGGTGGTAGTTATCACCATCAGAGGTGGTAGGGGGTAGTTATCACCATCAGAGGTGGTAGTTATCACCATCAGAGGGGGATAGGGGGTAGTTATCACCATCAGAGGTGGTAGTTATCACCATCAGAGGGGATAGGGGGTAGTTATCACCATCAGAGGTGGTAGTTATCACCATCAGAGGTGGTCGTTTTCACCATCAGAGTGGATAGGGGTAGTTATCACCATCAGAGGTGGTAGTTATCACCATCAGAGGTGGTAGGCGGTAGTTATCACCATCAGAGGTGGTAGGTGGTAGTTATCACCATCAGAGGTGGTAGGGGGTAGTTATCACCATCAGAGGTTGGAGGGGGTAGTTATCACCATCAGAGGTTGTAGGGGGTAGTTATCACCATCAGAGGGGGTAGTTATCACCATCAGAGGTTGTAGGAGGTAGTTATCACCATCAGAGGTGGTAGTTATTAACCATCAGAGGGGGTAGTTATCACCATCGGAGGTTGTAGGTGGTAGTTATCACAATCAGAGGTGGTAGTTATTAATCATCAGAGGGGGTAGTTATCACCATCAGAGGGGGTAGTTATTACCATCAGAGGTGGTAGGTGGTAGTTATCACCATCAGAGGGGGTAGTTATCACCATCAGAGGCGGTAGTTATTACCATCAGAGGTGGTAGTTATCACCATCAGAGGTGGTAGTTATCACCATCAGAGGGGGTAGTTATCACCATCAGAGGTTGTAGGGGGTAGTTATCACCATCAGAGGTGTTAGTTATCACCATCAGAGGTTGTAGGGGGTAGTTATCACCATCAGAGGTGGTAGTTATCACCATCAGAGGTTGTAGGGGTAGTTATCACCATCAGAGGTGGTAGTTATCACCATCAGAGGTTGTAGGGGGTAGTTATCACCATCAGAGGTGGTAGGGGGTAGTTATCACCATCAGAGGTGGTAGTTATCATCATCAGAGGTTGTAGGGGGTAGTTATCACCATCAGAGGTGGTAGTTATCACCATCAGAGGTGGTAGTTATCACCATCAGAGGGGTAGTTTATCACCATCAGAGGTTGTAGGGGGTAGTTATCACCATCAGAGGTGGTAGTTATCACAATCAGAGGTTGTAGGGGTAGTTATCACCATCAGAGGTGGTAGTTATCACCATCAGAAGGGGTAGTTATCACCATCAGAGGGGGTATTTATCACCATCAGAGGTTGTAGGGGGTAGTTATTACCATCAGAGGTGGTAGTTATCACCATCAGAGGTTGTAGGGGGTAGTTATCACCATCAGAGGTGGTAGGGGGTAGTTATCACCATCAGAGGTGGTAGTTATCACCATAAGAGGTTGTAGGGGGTAGTTATCACCATCAGAGGTGTAGGGGGTAGTTATCACCATCAGAGGTTGTAGGGGTAGTTATCACCATCAGAGGTGGTAGGGGGTAGTTATCACCATCAGAGGTGGTAGTTATCACCATCAGAGGTGGTAGGGGGTAGTTATCACCATCAGAGGTTGTAGGGGGTAATTATCACCATCAGAGGTGGTAGGGGGTAGTTATCACCATCAGAGGTGGTAGTTATCACCATCAGAGGGGATAGGGGGTAGTTATCACCATCAGAGGTGGTAGTTATCACCATCAGAGGTGGTAGGGGGTAGTTATCACCATCAGAGGTGGTAGTTATCACCATCAGAGGGGATAGGGGGTAGTTATCACCATCAGAGGTGGTAGTTATCACCATCAGAGGGGATAGGGGGTAGTTATCACCATCAGAGGTGGTAGTTATCACCATCAGAGGTGGTCGTTTTCACCATCAGAGTGGATAGGGGGTAGTTATCACCATCAGAGGTGGTAGTTATCACCATCAGAGGTGGTAGGCGGTAGTTATCACCATCAGAGGTGGTAGGTGGTAGTTATCACCATCAGAGGTGGTAGGGGGTAGTTATCACCATCAGAGGTTGGAGGGGTAGTTATCACCATCAGAGGTGGTAGGGGGTAGTTATCACCATCAGAGGTGGTAGGTGGTAGTTATCACCATCAGAGGTGGTAGGTGGTAGTTATCACCATCAGAGGTGGTAGGGGGTAGTTATCACCATCAGAGGTGGTAGGGGTAGTTATCACCATCAGAGGTGGTAGTTATCACCATCAGAGGTGGTAGATGGTAGTTATCACCATCAGAGCTGGTAGTTATCACCATCAGAGGTGGTAGTTATCACCATCAGAGGTGGTAGGTGGTAGTTATCACCATCAGAGGTGGTAGGGGGTAGTTATCACCATCAGAGGTGGTAGGGGGTAGTTATCACCATCAGAGGTGGTAGGGGGTATATCAGAGGTGGTAGGGGGTAGTTATCACCATCAGAGGTGGTAGGTGGTAGTTATCACCATCAGAGGTGGTAGGGGGTAGTTATCACCATCAGAGGTGGTAGGGGGTAGTTATCACCATCAGAGGTGGTAGGTGGTAGTTATCACGATCAGAGGTGGTAGGGGGTAGTTATCACCATCAGAGGGGGTAGTTATCACCATCAGAGAGGGTAGTTATCACCATCAGAGGGGGTAGTTATTAACCATCAGAGGGGGTAATTATTAACCATCAGAGGGGGTAGTTATCACCATCAGAGTGGGTAGTTATCACCATCAGAGGGGGTAATTATTAACCATCAGAGGGGGTAGTTATTAACCATCAGAGGGGGTAGTTTATCA
>JAPTMU010000253.1:305261-328337 GCA_028583405.1 Pogonophryne albipinna
ACCACCTCTGATGGTGATAACTACCCCCTACCCCTCTGATGGTGATAACTACCACCTCTGATGGTGATAACTACCCCCTACAACCCTCTGATGGTGATAACTACCACCTCTGATGGTGATAACTACCCCCTACCACCTCTGATGGTGATAACTACCCCCTACAACCTCTTGATGGTGAGAACTACCCCCTACCACCTCTGATGGTGATAACTACCACCTCTGATGGTGATAAACTACCCCCCCTAAACAACCTCTGATGGTGATAACTACCCCTACAACCTTTGATGGTGATAACTACCCCTTACAACCTCTGATGTGATAACTACCCCCTACAACCTCTGATGGTAATAACTACCACCTCTGATGGTGATAACTACCATCTCTGATGGTGATAACTACCACCTACCACCTCTGATGGTAATAACTACCACCTCTGATGGTGATAACTACCCCCTACCACCTCTGATGGTGATAACTACCCACCTCTGATGGTGATAACTACCACCTCTGATGGTGATAACTACCCCCTACAACCTCTGATGGTGATAACTACCACCTCTGATGGTGATAACTACCCCCTACAACCTCTGATGGTGATAACTACCCCCTCTGATGGTGATAACTACCACCTCTGATGGTGATAACTACCCCCTACAACCTCTGATGGTGATAACTACCACCTCTGATGGTGATAACTACCCCCTACACCTCTGATGGTGATAACTACCCCCTACAACTCTGATGGTGATAACTACCACCTCTGATGGTGATAACTACCCCTACAACCTCTGATGGTGATAACTACCACCTCTGATGGTGATAACTACCCCCTACAACCTCTGATGGTGATAACTACCACCTCTGATGGTGATAACTACCCCCTACACCTCTGATGGTGATAACTACCACCTCTGATGGTGATAACTACCACCTACAACCTCTGATGGTGATAACTACCCCTCTGATGGTGATAACTACCCCCTACACCTCTGATGGTATAACTACACCTCTGATGGTGATAACTACCCCCTCTGATGGTGATAACTACCATCTCCGATGGTGATAACTACCCCCTACAACCTCTGATGGTGATAACTACCACCTCTGATGGTGATAAATATCACCTCTGATGGTGATAACTACCCCCTCTGATGGTGATAACTACCACCTCTGATGGTGATAACTACCACCTCTGATGGTAATAACTACCGCCTCTGATGGTGATAACTACCTTCTCTGATGGTGATAACTACCACCTACCACCTCTGATGGTAATAACTACCCCCTCTGATGGTGATAACTACCCCCTCTGATGGTTAATAACTACCACCTCTGATTGTGATAACTACCACCTACAACCTCCGATGGTGATAACTACCCCCTCTGATGGTTAATAACTACCACCTCTGATGGCGATAACTACCCCCTACAACCTCTGATGGTGATAACTACCCCCTCTGATGGTGATAACTACCCCCTACAACCTCTGATGGTGATAACTACCACCTCTGATGGTGATAACTACCACCTACAACCTCTGATGGTGATAACTACCACCTCTGATGGTGATAACTACCCCCTACAACCTCTGATGGTGATAACTACCCCCTCTGATGGTGATAATTACCCCCTACAACCTCTGATGGTAATAACTATCACCTCTGATGGTGATAACTACCCCCTCTGATGGTGATAACTACCATCTCTGATGGTGATAACTACCCCCTACAACCTCTGATGGTGATAACTACCACCTCTGATGGTGATAAATATCACCTCTGATGGTGATAACTACCCCCTCTGATGGTGATAACTACCACCTCTGATGGTGATAACTACCACCTCTGATGGTAATAACTACCGCCTCTGATGGTGATAACTACCCCCTCTGATGGTGATAACTACCACCTCTGATGGTGATAACTACCACCTACCACCTCTGATGGTAATAACTACCCCCTCTGATGGTGATAACTACCCCCTCTGATGGTTAATAACTACCACCTCTGATTGTGATAACTACCACCTACAACCTCCGATGGTGAAAACTACCCCCTCTGATGGTTAATAACTACCACCTCTGATGGTGATAACTACCCCCTACAACCTCTGATGGTGATAACTACCCCCTCTGATGGTGATAACTACCCCCTACAACCTCTGATGGTGATAACTACCACCTCTGATGGTGATAACTACCACCTACAACCTCTGATGGTGATAACTACCACCTCTGATGGTGATAACTACCCCCTACAACCTCTGATGGTGATAACTACCACCTCTGATGGTGATAACTACCACCTACAACCTCTGATGGTGATAACTACCACCTCTGATGGTGATAACTACCCCCTACAACCTGTGATGGTGATAACTACCCCCTCTGATGGTGATAACTACCACCTCTGATGGTGATAACTACCCCCTACAACCTGTGATGGTGATAACTACCCCCTCTGATGGTGATAATTACCCCCTACAACCTCTGATGGTGATAACTACCACCTCTGATGGTGATAACTACCCCCTACCCACTCTGATGGTGATAACTACCCCCTACCCCCTCTGATGGTGATAACTACCCCCTCTGATGGTGATAACTACCCCCTCTGATGGTTAATAACTACCCCCTCTGATGGTTAATAATTACCCCCTCTGATGGTGATAACTACCCCCTCTGATGGTTAATAACTACCCCCTCTGATGGTTAATAACTACCCCCTCTGATGGTGATAACTATCCACTCTGATGGTGATAACTACCCCCTCTGATGGTTAATAATTACCCCCTCTGATGGTTAATAACTACCCCCTCTGATGGTGATAACTACCCACTCTGATGGTGATAACTACCCACTCTGATGGTGATAACTACCCCCTCTGATGGTGATAACTACCCACTCTGATGGTGATAACTACCCCCTCTGATGGTTAATAATTACCCCCTCTGATGGTGATAACTACCCCCTCTGATGGTGATAACTACCCCCTACAACCTCTGATGGTGATAACTACCACCTCTGATGGTGATAACTACCCCCTACCCCCTCTGATGGTGATAACTACCCCCTACCCCCTCTGATGGTGATAACTACCCCCTCTGATGGTGATAACTACCCCCTCTGATGGTGATAACTACCCACTCTGATGGTGATAACTACCCCCTCTGATGGTTAATAATTACCCCCTCTGATGGTGATAACTACCCCCTCTGATAGTAATAACTACCCCCTCTGATGGTAAATAACTACCCCCTCTGATGGTTAATAACTACCCCCTCTGATGGTTAATAACTACCCCCTCTGATGGTGATAACTACCCCCTTTGATGGTTAATAATTACCCCCTCTGATGGTGATAACTACCCCCTTTGATGGTTAATAACTACCCCCTCTGATGGTGATAACTACCCCCTTTGATGGTTAATAACTACCCCTCCTCTGTTGCTCTCCCTGAGGTTTCTCCCATGTTCCCCTTTAAACTGTGGGGTTTTTCTCTGGAAGTTTTTCCTTGTACGATGTGAGGGTCTAAGGACAGAGGGTCTAAGGACAGAGGGTCTGAGGACAGAGGGTCTGAGGATAGAGGGTCTGAGGACAGAGGGTCTGAGGACAGAGGGTCTAAGGACAGAGAGTGTCATACTGATATTCTGTACAAACTGTGAAGTCCACTGAGACCAATGTAACATTTGTGATATTGGGCTATATAAATAAACATTGATTGATAACTACCCCCTCTGATACTTAATAACTACCCCCTCTGATGATAATCACCCCCACTGATGGTTAGCAGCTCTCTGTAATCCTGCCTCTATTCCTGGCTGCAGACCAGCTGCGACCTCTGACCCCTAACCCTAAATCGAGCTAATCCACATCAGATTATCAGCACCAAGCAGTAACACCGCTATCGCTAACACTGACACAACGCAGGAACAAAGCTAATGCTAACACTGACACAATGCAGGAACAAAGCTAATGCTAACACTGACACAACGCAGGAACAAAGCTAATGCTAACACTGACACACTGCAGGAAAAAAGCTAATGCTAACACTGACACACTGCAGGAAAAAAGCTAATGCTAACACTGACACACTGCAGGAACAAAGCTAATGCTAACACTGACACAACGCAGGAACAAAGCTATCGCTAACACTGACACAACGCAGGAACAAAGCTAATGCTAACACTGACACAACGCAGGAACAAAGCTAATGCTAACACTTACACAACGCAGGAACAAAGCTAATGCTAACACTTACACAACGCAGGAACAAAGCTAATGCTAACACTGACACAACGCAGGAACAAAGCTAATGCTAACACTGACACAATGCAGGAACAAAGCTAATGCTAACACTGACACACTGCAGGAACAAAGCTAATGCTAACACTGACACACTGCAGGAAAAAAGCTAATGCTAACACTGACACAATGCAGGAACAAAGCTAATGCTAACACTGACACACTGCAGGAACAAAGCTAATGCTAACACTGACACAATGCAGGAACAAAGCTAATGCTAACTTGTTAAATGTTATAATTTGCTTGATTTAGTTTGTTAAAAGTGGTATTTCATTTTATATTGTCATTATGTCAGTATTATTATTTTATATTTGATGAGGAAAACTTTTATCCTAAAAAATGGCCAGAGAGATTCAACTGGTTGGAACACACACACACACACACATTCACAAGCACACACACGCACACGCATGCACACACACACGCACACACAGGGCCGGCCCGTAGCACTGGCGTTATAGATGTTCGCCTAGGGCGCCAGATCTGGATCCTAACGGGGAGATCTACTTTTTAACATACTCTGCCGCCGTTCGGTGGTCCAGCTCCGCTCTGCACTTTTTAACCACTCTTTTGAAATGGTCTTGTCCTTACGGAGCTTTTACAATGCTTTTGAAAGGGTTTTTATAAGGTTTATGTTTACGGAGGTTTTTAATGTTTTTTTAAACACCTATTTACCGAGAGCCAGAGAGCCAGCGCAGGGCTCCTCTGGAGCCCCAACCTAACCCTAACATTTTGGACCGTTGGGGCTCATCCTAATTTTTGGCATTGATGTAACAATATTCATAATTAAGTAAATGTAACACCCTTTTCACCCCGGTTACACGTTTCATTTGCCCTGTACGATGGGCGCTGTAAGTGATGAAAATGGAGAATGTTGGCTTATCTGGCTCCCTCAGCTCACAGACAAAATGCAAGTGAGCGAGGGAGAGAGGGGAGGGCGCATCGGTACCGGCGCTGTTGTTATTAGAATCTGGTGCTAAAATCTCCCCTAGGGCTGCAAATTGTCTAGTGCCGGCCCTGGGCACACACACACACACACACACACACACACACACACACACACACACAGCCGGTTCCTCTGAACTCTAAATGAGATTAAAGTAAATCCTCTCGTCTCTCCGACCGACATCAGCACTTTCTGCTGCTCGCATTCAGAGGATTTCTCTTTTTCAACCAAATTATTCAGGGTTTCTGTTCGGACTGATGAGTCTGTGAGACCAAGGTAGGTTGTGTGTGTGTGTGTGTGTGTTTGTGTATTGTTAACCCTAACCTGACAAAGGTACAGGACTACTGACTGAAGAAAGAAACACTAGGAAAAAGCCTTCATAGTTAAATGCTAATGTATTTGTTTTATAGTTAGTGTCATCTATCAGAACAAGCTGATAATTATTCATCAAGATTATAGTAGTCCATGCAAACTAAAGTGGACACGATGAAGTGATAAGTGTCCTTCAAAATGTCTGATCCTTTAACTCCAGATCCAGGGCAAACGGTTGTTATTTACAACATGGTATCTATTAAATAAACTGATGTTCCCTAGGTCCCCGAAACTAACTATACCTTTTCATATTTAAGATGAAGATTCAAACAAAAAGTAATCAAACGAGTCATGGAGAACTGGAAAAACAACACATCTTAAGAACAGCTGAGATCTGCCATCAAGTAATCTCGTTATGTTTGGAGGTTTAACCAGGAAACGTTTTTTCGGATTGGTGATGTCACCAGTAATATTGACTAATAGATTGGTGATGTCACCAAGTAATATTGACTAATATATTGATGATGTCACCAGATAATATTGACTAATATATTGATGATGTCACCAAGTAATATTGACTAATATATTGATGTTGTCACCAAGTAATATTGACTAATATATTGATGATGTCACCAGGTAATATTGACTAATATATTGATGATGTCACCATGTAATATTGACTCTCAGATTGGTGATGTCACCATGTAATATTGATTCTCAGATTATTGATGTCATCATTTAATATTGACTAATGGATTGATGATGTCACCATGTAATATTGACTAATATATTGATGATGTCACCATGTAATATTGACTAATATATTGATGATGTCACCATGTAATATTGACTAATAGATTGATGATGTCACCCGGTCATATTGACCCTCAGATTGGTGATGTCACCATGTAATATTGACCCTCAGATTGGTGATGTCACCAAGTAATATTGACTAATAGATTGGTGATGTCACCATGTAATATTGACCCTCAGATTGGTGATGTCACCAAGTAATATTGACTAATAGATTGATGATATCACCATGTAATATTGACTAATAGATTGATGATATCACCATGTAATATTGACTAATAGATTGGTGATGTCACCAAGTAATATTGACTCTCAGATTGGTGATGTCACCAAGTAATATTGACTAATAGATTGGTGATGTCACCCGGTAATATTGACTAATAGATTGATGATGTCACCCAGTCATATTGACCCTCAGATTGGTGATATCACCATGTAATATTGACTAATGGATTGATGATGTCACCATGTAATATTGACTAATAGATTGGTGATATCACCCGGTAATATTGACCCTCAGATTGGTGATATCACCATGTAATATTGACTAATGGATTGATGATGTCACCATGTAATATTGACTAATAGATTGGTGATGTCACCCGGTCATATTGACCCTCAAATTGGTGATGTCACCATGTAATATTGACTAATAGATTGGTGATGTCACCATGTAATATTGACTCTCAGATTGGTGATGTCACCATGTAATATTGACTCTCAGATTGATGATGTCACCATGTAATATTGACTCTCAGATTGGTGATGTCACCATGTAATATTGACTAATAGATTGGTGATGTCACCCGGTCATATTGACCCTCAGATTGGTGATGTCACCATGTAATATTGACCCTCAGATTGGTGATATCACCATGTAATATTGACCCTCAGATTGGTGATATCACCATGTAATATTGACTCTCAGATTGGTGATGTCACCATGTAATATTGACTAATAGATTGGTGATGTCACCATGTAATATTGACTAATAGATTGGTGATGTCACCCGGAAATATTGACTAATAGATTGATGATGTCACCCGGTCATATTGACCCTCAGATTGGTGATATCACCATGAAATATTGACTCTCAGATTGGTGATGTCACCATGTAATATTGACTCTCAGATTGGTGATGTCACCATGTAATATTGACTAATAGATTGGTGATGTCACCATGTAATATTGACTAATAGATAGGTGATGTCACCATGTAATATTGACTAATAGATTGGTGATGTCACCATGTAATATTGACTCTCAGATTGGTGATGTCACCATGTAATATTGACTAATAGATTGGTGATGTCACCATGTAATATTGACTCTCAGATTGATGATGTCACCATGTAATATTGACTCTCAGATTGGTGATGTCACCATGTAATATTGACTAATAGATTGGTGATGTCACCCGGTCATATTGACCCTCAGATTGGTGATGTCACCATGTAATATTGACCCTCAGATTGGTGATATCACCATGTAATATTGACCCTCAGATTGGTGATATCACCATGTAATATTGACTCTCAGATTGGTGATGTCACCATGTAATATTGACTAATAGATTGGTGATGTCACCATGTAATATTGACTAATAGATTGGTGATGTCACCCGGTAATATTGACTAATAGATTGATGATGTCACCCGGTCATATTGACCCTCAGATTGGTGATGTCACCATGTAATATTGACTCTCAGATTGGTGATGTCACCATGTAATATTGACTAATAGATTGGTGATGTCACCATGTAATATTGACTAATAGATTGGTGATGTCATCATGTAATATTGACTCTCAGATTGATGATGTCACCATGTAATATTGACTCTCAGATTGATGATGTCACCATGTAATATTGACTCTCAGATTGGTGATGTCACCATGTAATATTGACTCTCAGATTGGTGATGTCACCATGTAATATTGACTCTCAGATTGGTGATATCACCATGTAATATTGACTCTCAGATTGGTGATGTCACCCGGTAATATTGACTAATAGATTGATGATGTCACCCGGTCATATTGACCCTCAGATTGGTGATGTCACCAGGTAATATTGACTAATAGATTGATGATGTCCCCATGTAATATTGACTAATAGATTGGTGATGTCACCCGTTCATATTGACCCTCAGATTGGTGATATCACCATGAAATATTGACTCTCAGATTGGTGATGTCACCATGTAATATTGACTCTCAGATTGGTGATGTCACCATGTAATATTGACTAATAGATTGGTGATGTCACCATGTAATATTGACTCTCAGATTGGTGATGTCACCCGGTTATATTGACTCTCAGATTGGTGATGTCACCATGTAATATTGACTAATAGATTGGTGATGTCACCATGTAATATTGACTAATAGATTGGTGATGTCACCATGTAATATTGACTCTCAGATTGATGATGTCACCATGTAATATTGACTAATAGATTGGTGATGTCACCATGTAATATTGACTCTCAGATTGGTGATGTCACCATGTAATATTGACTAATAGATTGGTGATGTCACCATGTAATATTGACTCTCAGATTGATGATGTCACCATGTAATATTGACTCTCAGATTGGTGATGTCACCATGTAATATTGACTAATAGATTGGTGATGTCACCCGGTCATATTGACCCTCAGATTGGTGATGTCACCATGTAATATTGACCCTCAGATTGTTGATATCACCATGTAATATTGACTCTCAGATTGGTGATGTCACCATGTAATATTGACTAATAGATTGGTGATGTCACCATGTAATATTGACTAATAGATTTGTGATGTCACCCGGTAATATTGACTAATAGATTGATGATGTCACCCGGTCATATTGACCCTCAGATTGGTGATGTCACCATGTAATATTGACTCTCAGATTGGTGATGTCACCATGTAATATTGACTAATAGATTGGTGATGTCACCATGTAATATTGACTAATAGATTGGTGATGTCACCATGTAATATTGACTCTCAGATTGATGATGTCACCATGTCATATTGACTCTCAGATTGATGATGTCACCATGTAATATTGACTCTCAGATTGGTGATGTCACCATGTAATATTGACTCTCAGATTGGTGATGTCACCATGTAATATTGACTCTCAGATTGGTGATATCACCATGTAATATTGACTCTCAGATTGGTGATGTCACCATGTAATATTGACTCTCAGATTGGTGATGTCACCCGGTAATATTGACTAATAGATTGATGATGTCACCCGGTCATATTGACCCTCAGATTGGTGATGTCACCATGTAATATTGACTAATAGATTGGTGATATCACCATGTAATATTGACTCTCAGATTGGTGATGTCACCATGTAATATTGACTAATAGATTGGTGATGTCACCATGTAATATTGACTAATAGATTGATGATGTCACCATGTAATATTGACTAATAGATTGGTGATGTCATCCGGTCATATTGACCCTCAGATTGGTGATATCACCATGTAATATTGACTCTCAGATTGATGATGTCACCATGTAATATTGACTCTCAGATTGATGATGTCACCATGTAATATTGACTCTCAGATTGGTGATGTCACCATGTAATATTGACTCTCAGATTGGTGATATCACCATGTAATATTGACTAATAGATTGGTGATGTCAACCGGTAATATTGACTAATAGATTGATGATGTCACCCGGTCATATTGACCCTCAGATTGGTGATGTCACCATGTAATATTGACTAATAGATTGGTGATATCACCATGTAATATTGACTAATAGATTGATGATGTCACCATGTAATATTGACTAATAGATTGGTGATGTCACCCGGTCATATTGACCCTCAGATTGGTGATATCACCATGTAATATTGACTAATGGATTGATGATGTCACCATGTAATATTGACTAATAGATTGGTGATATCACCCGGTAATATTGACCCTCAGATTGGTGATATCACCATGTAATATTGACTAATAGATTGATGATGTCACCATGTAATATTGACTAATAGATTGGTGATGTCACCCGGTCATATTGACCCTCAAATTGGTGATGTCACCATGTAATATTGACTAATAGATTGGTGATGTCACCATGTAATATTGACTCTCAGATTGGTGATGTCACCATGTAATATTGACTCTCAGATTGATGATGTCACCATGTAATATTGACTCTCAGATTGGTGATGTCACCATGTAATATTGACTAATAGATTGGTGATGTCACCCGGTCATATTGACCCTCAGATTGGTGATGTCACCATGTAATATTGACCCTCAGATTGGTGATATCACCATGTAATATTGACCCTCAGATTGGTGATATCACCATGTAATATTGACTCTCAGATTGGTGATGTCACCATGTAATATTGACTAATAGATTGGTGATGTCACCATGTAATATTGACTAATAGATTGGTGATGTCACCCGGAAATATTGACTAATAGATTGATGATGTCACCCGGTCATATTGACCCTCAGATTGGTGATATCACCATGAAATATTGACTCTCAGATTGGTGATGTCACCATGTAATATTGACTCTCAGATTGGTGATGTCACCATGTAATATTGACTAATAGATTGGTGATGTCACCATGTAATATTGACTAATAGATAGGTGATGTCACCATGTAATATTGACTAATAGATTGGTGATGTCACCATGTAATATTGACTCTCAGATTGGTGATGTCACCATGTAATATTGACTAATAGATTGGTGATGTCACCATGTAATATTGACTCTCAGATTGATGATGTCACCATGTAATATTGACTCTCAGATTGGTGATGTCACCATGTAATATTGACTAATAGATTGGTGATGTCACCCGGTCATATTGACCCTCAGATTGGTGATGTCACCATGTAATATTGACCCTCAGATTGGTGATATCACCATGTAATATTGACCCTCAGATTGGTGATATCACCATGTAATATTGACTCTCAGATTGGTGATGTCACCATGTAATATTGACTAATAGATTGGTGATGTCACCATGTAATATTGACTAATAGATTGGTGATGTCACCCGGTAATATTGACTAATAGATTGATGATGTCACCCTGTCATATTGACCCTCAGATTGGTGATGTCACCATGTAATATTGACTCTCAGATTGGTGATGTCACCATGTAATATTGACTAATAGATTGGTGATGTCACCATGTAATATTGACTAATAGATTGGTGATGTCACCATGTAATATTGACTCTCAGATTGATGATGTCACCATGTAATATTGACTCTCAGATTGGTGATGTCACCATGTAATATTGACTCTCAGATTGGTGATGTCACCATGTAATATTGACTCTCAGATTGGTGATATCACCATGTAATATTGACTCTCAGATTGGTGATGTCACCATGTAATATTGACTAATAGATTGGTGATGTCACCCGGTAATATTGACTAATAGATTGATGATGTCACCCGGTCATATTGACCCTCAGATTGGTGATGTCACCAGGTAATATTGACTAATAGATTGATGATGTCCCCATGTAATATTGACTAATAGATTGGTGATGTCACCCGTTCATATTGACCCTCAGATTGGTGATATCACCATGAAATATTGACTCTCAGATTGGTGATGTCACCATGTAATATTGACTCTCAGATTGGTGATGTCACCATGTAATATTGACTAATAGATTGGTGATGTCACCATGTAATATTGACTCTCAGATTGGTGATGTCACCCGGTTATATTGACTCTCAGATTGGTGATGTCACCATGTAATATTGACTAATAGATTGGTGATGTCACCATGTAATATTGACTAATAGATTGGTGATGTCACCATGTAATATTGACTCTCAGATTGGTGATGTCACCATGTAATATTGACTAATAGATTGGTGATGTCACCATGTAATATTGACTCTCAGATTGATGATGTCACCATGTAATATTGACTCTCAGATTGGTGATGTCACCATGTAATATTGACTAATAGATTGGTGATGTCACCCGGTCATATTGACCCTCAGATTGGTGATGTCACCATGTAATATTGACCCTCAGATTGGTGATATCACCATGTAATATTGACTCTCAGATTGGTGATGTCACCATGTAATATTGACTAATAGATTGGTGATGTCACCATGTAATATTGACTAATAGATTTGTGATGTCACCCGGTAATATTGACTAATAGATTGATGATGTCACCCGGTCATATTGACCCTCAGATTGGTGATGTCACCATGTAATATTGACTCTCAGATTGGTGATGTCACCATGTAATATTGACTAATAGATTGGTGATGTCACCATGTAATATTGACTAATAGATTGGTGATGTCACCATGTAATATTGACTCTCAGATTGATGATGTCACCATGTCATATTGACTCTCAGATTGATGATGTCACCATGTAATATTGACTCTCAGATTGGTGATGTCACCATGTAATATTGACTCTCAGATTGGTGATGTCACCATGTAATATTGACTCTCAGATTGGTGATATCACCATGTAATATTGACTCTCAGATTGGTGATGTCACCATGTAATATTGACTCTCAGATTGGTGATGTCACCCGGTAATATTGACTAATAGATTGATGATGTCACCCGGTCATATTGACCCTCAGATTGGTGATGTCACCATGTAATATTGACTAATAGATTGGTGATATCACCATGTAATATTGACTCTCAGATTGGTGATGTCACCATGTAATATTGACTAATAGATTGGTGATGTCACCATGTAATATTGACTAATAGATTGATGATGTCACCATGTAATATTGACTAATAGATTGGTGATGTCATCCGGTCATATTGACCCTCAGATTGGTGATATCACCATGTAATATTGACTCTCAGATTGATGATGTCACCATGTAATATTGACTCTCAGATTGATGATGTCACCATGTAATATTGACTCTCAGATTGGTGATGTCACCATGTAATATTGACTCTCAGATTGGTGATATCACCATGTAATATTGACTAATAGATTGGTGATGTCAACCGGTAATATTGACTAATAGATTGATGATGTCACCCGGTCATATTGACCCTCAGATTGGTGATGTCACCATGTAATATTGACTAATAGATTGGTGATATCACCATGTAATATTGACTAATAGATTGATGATGTCACCATGTAATATTGACTAATAGATTGGTGATGTCACCCGGTCATATTGACCCTCAGATTGGTGATATCACCATGAAATATTGACTCTCAGATTGGTGATGTCACCATGTAATATTGACTCTCAGATTGGTGATGTCACCATGTAATATTGACTCTCAGATTGATGATGTCACCATGTAATATTGACTCTCAGATTGGTGATGTCACCATGTAATATTGACCCTCAGATTGGTGATATCACCATGTAATATTGACTCTCAGATTGGTGATGTCACCATGTAATATTGACTAATAGATTGGTGATGTCACCATGTAATATTGACTAATAGATTGATGATGTCACCATGTAATATTGACTAATAGATTGGTGATGTCATCCGGTTATATTGACCCTCATATTGGTGATATCACCATGTAATATTGACTCTCAGATTGATGATGTCACCATGTAATATTGACTCTCAGATTGATGATGTCACCATGTAATATTGACTCTCAGATTGGTGATGTCACCATGTAATATTGACTCTCAGATTGGTGATATCACCATGTAATATTGACTCTCAGATTGGTGATGTCACCATGTAATATTGACTAATAGATTGGTGATGTCAACCGGTAATATTGACTAATAGATTGATGATGTCACCCGGTCATATTGACCCTCAGATTGGTGATGTCACCATGTAATATTGACTAATAGATTGATGATGTCACCATGTAATATTGACTAATAGATTGGTGATGTCACCCGGTCATATTGACCCTCAGATTGGTGATGTCACCATGTAATATTGACTCTCAGATTGGTGATGTCACCATGTAATATTGACTAATAGATTGGTGATGTCACCATGTAATATTGACTCTCAGATTGGTGATGTCACCCGATCATATTGACTCTCAGATTGGTGATGTCACCATGTAATATTGACTAATAGATTGGTGATGTCACCATGTAATATTGACTAATAGATTGGTGATATCACCATGTAATATTGACTCTCAGATTGGTGATATCACCATGAAATATTGACTCTCAGATTGGTGATGTCACCATGTAATATTGACTCTCAGATTGGTGATGTCACCATGTAATATTGACTAATAGATTGGTGATGTCACCATGTAATATTGACTCTCAGATTGGTGATGTCACCCGATCATATTGACTCTCAGATTGGTGATGTCACCATGTAATATTGACTAATAGATTGGTGATGTCACCATGTAATATTGACTAATAGATTGGTGATATCACCATGTAATATTGACTCTCAGATTGGTGATGTCACCCGGTCATATTGACTCTCAGATTGGTGATGTCACCATGTAATATTGACTAATAGATTGGTGATATCACCATGTAATATTGACTAATAGATTGGTGATGTCACCATGTAATATTGACTCTCAGATTGATGATGTCACCATGTAATATTGACTCTCAGATTGATGATGTCACCATGTAATATTGACTCTCAGATTGGTGATGTCACCATGTAATATTGACTCTCAGATTGGTGATATCACCATGTAATATTGACTCTCAGATTGGTGATGTCACCATGTAATATTGACTAATATATTGGTGATGTCAACCGGTAATATTGACTAATAGATTGATGATGTTACCATGTAATATTGACTAATAGATTGGTGATGTCACCATGTAATATTGACTAATAGATTGGTGATATCACCATGTAATATTGACTCTCAGATTGGTGATGTCACCCGGTCATATTGACCCTCAGATTGGTGATGTCACCATGTAATATTGACTAATAGATTGATGATGTCACCATGTAATATTGACTAATAGATTGGTGATGTCACCCGGTCATATTGACACTCAGATTGGTGATATCACCATGAAATATTGACTCTCAGATTGGTGATGTCACCATGTAATATTGACTCTCAGATTGGTGATGTCACCATGTAATATTGACTCTCAGATTGATGATGTCACCATGTAATATTGACTCTCAGATTGATGATGTCACCATGTAATATTGACTCTCAGATTGGTGATGTCACCATGTAATATTGACTAATAGATTGGTGATGTCACCATGTAATATTGACTCTCAGATTGGTGATGTCACCATGTCATATTGACTCTCAGATTGATGATGTCACCATGTAATATTGACTCTCAGATTGGTGATGTCACCATGTAATATTGACTCTCAGATTGGTGATGTCACCATGTAATATTGACTCTCAGATTGGTGATATCACCATGTAATATTGACTCTCAGATTGGTGATGTCACCATGTAATATTGACTCTCAGATTGATGATGTCACCATGTAATATTGACTCTCAGATTGGTGATGTCACCATGTAATATTGACTCTCAGATTGGTGATGTCACCCGGTAATATTGACTAATAGATTGATGATGTCACCCGGTCATATTGACCCTCAGATTGGTGATGTCACCATGTAATATTGACTAATAGATTGGTGATATCCCCATGTAATATTGACTCTCAGATTGGTGATGTCACCATGTAATATTGACTCTCAGATTGGTGATGTCACCATGTAATATTGACTAATAGATTGGTGATGTCACCATGTAATATTGACTAATAGATTGATGATGTCACCATGTAATATTGACTAATAGATTGGTGATGTCATCCGGTCATATTGACCCTCAGATTGGTGATATCACCATGTAATATTGACTCTCAGATTGATGATGTCACCATGTAATATTGACTCTAAGATTGATGATGTCACCATGTAATATTGACTCTCAGATTGGTGATGTCACCATGTAATATTGACTAATAGATTGGTGATGTCACCCGGTCATATTGACCCTCAGATTGGTGATGTCACCATGTAATATTGACTAATAGATTGGTGATATCACCATGTAATATTGACTAATAGATTGATGATGTCACCATGTAATATTGACTCTCAGATTGGTGATGTCACCATGTAATATTGACTAATAGATTGGTGATGTCATCCGGTCATATTGACCCTCAGATTGGTGATATCACCATGTAATATTGACTCTCAGATTGATGATGTCACCATGTAATATTGACTCTAAGATTGATGATGTCACCATGTAATATTGACTCTCAGATTGGTGATATCACCATGTAATATTGACTAATAGATTGGTGATGTCACCCGGTCATATTGACCCTCAGATTGGTGATGTCACCATGTAATATTGACTAATAGATTGGTGATATCACCATGTAATATTGACTAATAGATTGATGATGTCACCATGTAATATTGACTAATAGATTGGTGATGTCACCCGGTCATATTGACCCTCAGATTGGTGATATCACCATGAAATATTGACTCTCAGATTGGTGATGTCACCATGTAATATTGACTCTCAGATTGGTGATGTCACCATGTAATATTGACTCTCAGATTGATGATGTCACCATGTAATTATTGAATCTCCAGATTGATGATGTCACCATGTAATATTGACTCTCAGATTGGTGATGTCACCATGTAATATTGACTCTCAGATTGGTGATTTCACCATGTAATATTGACTCTCAGATTGATGATGTCACCATGTAATATTGACTCTCAGATTGATGATGTCCACCATGTAATATTGACTAATAGATTGGTGATGTCACCCGGTCAATATTGACCCTCAGATTGGTGATGTCACCATGTAATATTGACCCTCAGATTGGTGATATCACCATGTAATATTGACTCTCAGATTTGGTGATGTCACCATGTAATAGTGACTAATAGATTGGTGATGTCACCAATGTAATATTGACTAATAGATTGATGATGTCACCATGTATATTGACTAATAGATTGGTGATGTCATCCGGTCATATTGACCCTCAGATTGGTTGATATCACCATGTAATATTGACTCTCAGATTGATGATGTCACCATGTAATATTGACTCTCAGATTGATGAGGTCACCCATGTAATATTGACTCTCAGATTGGTGATGTCACCATGTAATATTGACTCTCAGATTGGTGATATCACCATGTAATATTGAACTCTCAGATTGGTGATGTCACCATGTAATATTGACTAATAGATTGGTGATGTCAACCGGTAATATTGACTAATAGATTGATGATGTCACCCGGTCATATTGACTCTCAGATTGGTGATGTCACCATGTAATATTGACTAATAGATTGATGATGTCACCATGTAATATTGACTAATAGATTGGTGATGTCACCCGGTCATATTGACCCTCAGATTGGTGATATCACCATGAAATATTGACTCTCAGATTGGTGATGTCACCATGTAATATTGACTCTCAGATTGGTGATGTCACCATGTAATATTGACTAATAGATTGGTGATGTCACCATGTAATATTGACTCTCAGATTGGTGATGTCACCCGATCATATTGACTCTCAGATTGGTGATGTGACCATGTAATATTGACTAATAGATTGGTGATGTCACCATGTAATATTGACTAATAGATTGGTGATATCACCATGTAATATTGACTCTCAGATTGGTGATGTCACCCGGTCATATTGACTCTCAGATTGATGATGTCACCATGTAATATTGACTCTCAGATTGATGATGTCACCATGTAATATTGACTCTCAGATTGGTGATGTCACCATGTAATATTGACTCTCAGATTGGTGATATCACCATGTAATATTGACTCTCAGATTGGGTGATGTCACCATGTAATATTGACTAATAGATTGGTGATGTCACCGTAATATTGACTAATAGATTGATGATGTCACCCGGTTCATATTGACTCTCAGATTGGTGATGTCCACCATGTAATATTGACTAATAGATTGGATGATGTCACCATGTAATATTGACTAATAGATTGGTGATGTCACCCGGTCATATTGACCCTCAGATTGGTGATATCACCATGAAATATTGACTCTCAGATTGGTGATGTCACCATGTAATATTGACTCTCAGATTGGTGATGTCACCATGTAATATTGACTAATAGATTGGTGATGTCACCATGTAATATTGACTCTCAGATTGGTGATGTCACCCGATCATATTGACTCTCAGATTGGTGATGTGACCATGTAATATTGACTAATAGATTGGTGATGTCACCATGTAATATTGACTAATAGATTGGTGATATCACCATGTAATATTGGACTCTCAGATTGGTGATGTTCACCCGGTCATATTGACTCTCAGATTGGTGATGTCACCATGTAATATTGACTAATAGATTGGTGATAGCACCATGTAATATTGACTAATAGATTGGTGATGTCACCATGTAATATTGACTCTCAGATTGATGATGTCACCATGTAATATTGACTCTCAGATTGATGATGTCACCATGTAATATTGACTCTCAGATTGGTGATGTCACCATGTAATATTGACTAATATATTGGTGATGTCAACTGGTAATATTGACTAATAGATTGATGATGTTACCCGTCATATTGACCCCTCAGATTGGTGATGTCACCATGTAATATTGACTAATAGATTGATGATGTCACCATGTAATATTGACTAATAGATTGGTGATGTCACCCGGTCATATTGACACTCAGGATTGGCTGATGATCACCATGAAATATTGGACTCTCAGATTGGTGATGTCACCATGTAATATTGACTCTCAGATTGGTGATGTCACCATGTAATATTGACTCTCAGATTGGTGATGTCACCATGTAATATTGACTCTCAGATTGGTGATGTCACCATGTAATATTGACTCTCAGATTGATGAGTGTCACCATGTAATATTGACTCTCAGATTGGTGATGTCACCATGGTAATATTGACTCTCAGATTGGTGATGTCACCATGTAATATTGACTCTCAGATTGGTGATGTCAATGTAATATTGACTCTCAGATTGGTGATGTCACCGGTCAATTGACTCTCAGATTGGTGATGTCACCATGAATTGACTATAGATTGGTGATGTCACCATGTAATATTGACTATAGATTGGTGATGTCCACCATGTAATATGACTCTCAGATTGTGATGTCACCATGTAATATTGACTCTCAGATTGGTGATGTCACCATGTAATATTGACTCTAGATTGGTGATGTCACCATGTAATATTGACTCTCAGATTGTGATGTCACCATGTAATATTGACTCTCAGATTGGTGATGTCACCATGTAATATTGACTCTCAGATTGGTGATGTCACCATGTAATATTGACTCTCAGATTGGTGATGTCCCATGGAATATTGACTCTCAGATTGGTGATGTCACCATGTAATATTGACTAATAGATTGGTGATCACCATGTAATATTGACTAATAGATTGGTGATGTCACCATGTAATATTGACTCAGATTGGTGATGTCACCATGTAATATTGACTCTCAGATTGTGATGTCACCATGTAATATTGACCTCAGATTGGTGATGTCACCATGTAATATTGACTCTCAGATTGGTGATGTCACCATGTAATATTGACTCTAGATTGGTGATGTCACCATGTAATATTGACTAATAGATTGTGATGTCACATGTAATATTGACTAATAGATTGGTGATGTCACCATGTAATATTGACTAATAGATTGGTGATGTCACCGTAATATTGACTAATAGATTGATGATGTCACCCGGTCATATTGACCTCAGATTGGTGATGTCACCATGTAATATTGACTAATAGATTGATGATGTCACCATGTAATATTGACTAATAGATTGGTGATGTCACCCGGTCATATTGACCCTCAGATTGGTGATATCACCATGAAATATTGACTCTCAGATTGGTGATGTCACCATGTAATATTGACTCTCAGATTGGTGATGTCACCATGTCATATTGACTAATAGATTGGTGATGTCACCATGTAATATTGACTAATAGATTGGTGATGTCACCATGTAATATTGACTCTCAGATTGATGATGTCACCATGTCATATTGACTCTCAGATTGATGATGTCACCATGTAATATTGACTCTCAGATTGGTGATGTCACCATGTAATATTGACTCTCAGATTGGTGATGTCACCATGTAATATTGACTCTCAGATTGGTGATATCACCATGTAATATTGACTCTCAGATTGGTGATGTCACCATGTAATATTGACTCTCAGATTGGTGATGTCACCCGGTAATATTGACTAATAGATTGATGATGTCACCCGGTCATATTGACCTCAGATTGGTGATGTCACCATGTAATATTGACTAATAGATTGGTGATATCACCATGTAATATTGACTCTCAGATTGGTGATGTCACCATGTAATATTGACTAATAGATTGGTGATGTCACCATGTAATATTGACTAATAGATTGGTGATGTCATCCGGTCATATTGACCCTCAGATTGGTGATGTCACCATGTAATATTGACTCTCAGATTGATGATGTCACCATGTTATATTGACTCTCAGATTGGTGATGTCACCATGTAATATTGACTAATAGATTGGTGATGTCACCCGGTCATATTGACCCTCAGATTGGTGATGTCACCATGTAATATTGACTCTCAGATTGATGATGTCACCATGTAATATTGACCTCAGATTGGTGATATCACCATGTAATATTGACTCTCAGATTGGTGATGTCACCATGTAATATTGACTAATAGATTGGTGAGGTCACCATGTAATATTGACTAATAGATTGATGATGTCACCATGTAATATTGACTAATAGATTGGTGATGTCACCATGTAATATTGACTAATAGATTGGTGATGTCACCGTAATATTGACTAATATATGATGATGTCACCCGGTCATATTGACCTCAGATTGGTGATGTCACCATGTAATATTGACTAATAGATTGTGATGTCACCATGTAATATTGACTAATAGATTGGTGATGTCACCGGTCATATTGACCTCAGATTGGTATATCACCATGAATATTGACTCTCAGATTGGTGATGTCACCATGTAATATTGACTCTCAGATTGGTGATGTCACCATGTCATATTGACTAATAGATTGTGATCACCATGTAATATTGACTAATAGATTGGTGATGTCACCATGTAATATTGACTCTCAGATTGATGATGTCACCATGTCATATTGACTCTCAGATTGATGATGTCACCATGTAATATTGACTCTCAGATTGGTGATGTCACCATGTAATATTGACTCTCAGATTGGTGATGTCACCATGTAATATTGACTCTCAGATTGGTGATGTCACCATGTAATATTGACTCTCAGATTGGTGATGTCACCATGTAATATTGACTCTCAGATTGGTGATGTCACCCGTAATATTGACTAATAGATTGATGATGTCACCCGGTCATATTGACCCTCAGATTGGTGATGTCACCATGTAATATTGACTAGATTGGTGATCACCATGTAATATTGACTCTCAGATTGGTGATGTCACCATGTAATATTGACTAATAGATTGGTGATGTCACCATGTAATATTGACTAATAGATTGTGATGTCACCGGTCATATTGACCTCAGATTGGTGATGTCACCATGTAATATTGACTCTCAGATTGATGATGTCACCATGTAATATTGACTCTCAGATTGGTGATGTCACCATGTAATATTGACTCTCAGATTGGTGATATCACCATGTAATATTGACTCTCAGATTGTGATGTCACCATGTAATATTGACTATAGATTGATGATGTCAACCGGTAATATTGACTAATAGATTGATGATGTCACCCGGTAATATTGACCCTCAGATTGGTGATGTCACCATGTATATTGACTAATAGATTGGTGATATCACCATGTAATATTGACTAATAGATTGATGATGTCACCATGTAATATTGACTAATAGATTGGTGATGTCACCGGTATATTGACCTCAAGATTGGTGATGTCACCATGAATATTGACTCTCAGATTGGTGATGTCACCATGTAATATTGACCTCAGATTGGTGATGTCACCATGTAATATTGACTAATAGATTGGTGATGTCACCATGTAATATTGACTCTCAGATTGGTGATGTCACCATGGTAATATTGACTCTCAGATTGATGATGTCACCATGTAATATTGACTCTCAGATTGGTGATGTCACCATGTAATATTGACTAATAGATTGTGATGTCACATGAATATTGACTCTCAGATTGGTGATGTCACCATGTAATATTGACTCTCAGATTGATGATGTCACCATGTAATATTGACTCTCAGATTGATGATGTCACCATTATATTGACTCTCAGATTGGTGATGTCACCATGTATATTGACTCTCAGATTGGTGATTCACCATGTAATATGACTCTCAGATTGATGATGTCACCATGTATATTGACTCTCAGATTGGTGATGTCACCATGTAATATTGACTCAGATTGGTGATGTCACCCGGTCATATTGACCTCAGATTGGTGATGTCACCATGTAATATTGACCCTCAGATTGGTGAAACCCATGTAATATTGACTCTCAGATTGGTGATGTCACCATGTATATTGACTAATAGATTGGTGATGTCACCATGTAATATTGACTAATAGATTGATGATGTCACCA
>JAPTMU010000254.1:0-48650 GCA_028583405.1 Pogonophryne albipinna
TCAGATCAGATGTTCAAATCCCATGTTTTGTGATCCAGGATCAGACAAGTCGGCCAAATGTTGTCCCTGGAGTTCAAAGCAATTCAGGATAGGATCAGCCTGATCCAGATTACGACTTTTCAAGGTGACTAGATCCTGAATATCAATGCTTTAATCCTACCGAGCGCCATCTAGTGGATGTGAAAAATAATACAAGGAAGACAAGAGACCACATTGCAGAGACTTCTATTGTCCGCAATTACTTTTGAAAGGTGATGACAGATGATGGACTTTTTTTTTGTTGAAGATATTTTTACTTTAATCTAAATTACATTTGTGATTGACAATCTTTGTTGTGATACTTTCATGAGCATAAACATTTATGTCATCAACATTTGGTTGAAAACAAAATAGGCCACCACAAACGTGACCAAAAATGGAAAAATAAAATGTATTTCCCATGAAGGCTAAACATGGTGTATTATTTCAGTTAACAAACTTTGCCATCTAATTTAAATTGAAACATATTTTAAAATAAATGGTACAGTACATGTTGCTCTGGTAATCCTCTGGGCCCAGGAGTTCAACACTTTTAATCCCTATCTGATCAAATCAGATTTGGATTTTGGGGAGTTCAAAACCAAACAACAGGATTAGGATCACTTTGATATCCGATCAGATCAGGAAATCCAATCCAAACTTTAATCTGGATCAAATCTTCAAAACGGGTAGTTCAAACCGACAACACAGGATTGGGATCAGTTTGATCCCAAAAAATTGGATTATCCTGATCCCACCAGAGGGGGGACAACATTTGGCCGACTTGTCTGATCCTGGATCACAAAAAATGGGATTTCAAAATCTGATCGGATCTGATTGAGATTAAAAGCTTTGAACTCCTGGGCCCTGAGGAGAGAGAACTGATCAATCACCTGAGAGAGAACTGATCAATCACCTGAGAGAGAACTGATCAATCACCTGAGAGAGAACTGATCAATCACCTGATCAATCACCTGAGAGAGAACTGATCAATCACCTGAGAGAGAACTGATCAATCACCTGAGAGACAACTGATCAATCACCTGATGAATAAAGAGTTTGTATCTACCAGCTTCTCATTGGATGATGCTTCTTCGTCTTCATGTTTCCTCTTCATCCCCTCTCTCTCTCGCCCCTCTCTCTCTCCCCCCTCTCTCTCTCGCCCCTCTCTCTCTCGCCCCTCTCTCTGTCGCACCTCTCTCTCTCGCCCCTCTCTCTGTCGCACCTCTCTCTCTCCCCCCTCTCTCTCTCGCCCCTCTCTCTGTCGCACCTCTCTCTCTCCCCCCTCTCTCTCTTGCACCTCATTCTCTCCCCCCTCTCTCTCTCGCACCTCATTCTCTCCCCCCTCTCTCTCTCGCCCCTCTCGCTCTCCCCCCTCTCTCTGTCGCACCTCTTTCTCTCCCCCCTCTCTCTCTCCCCCCTCTCTCTCTCGCACCTCATTCTCTCCCCCCTCTCTCTCTCGCCCCTCTCTCTCTCGCACCTCATTCTCTCCCCCCTCTCTCTCTCGCCCCTCTCGCTCTCCCCCCTCTCTCTGTCGCACCTCTTTCTCTCGCCCCCCTCTCTCTCCTCCCTCTTTCTCTCGCACCTCTCTCTCGCCCCCCTCTCTCTCTCGCACCTCTCTCTCGCCCCCCTCTCTCTCTCGCCCCCCTCTCTCTCCTCCCTCTCTGGCCAGGTGTGGGTCCATGTTTCACTGAAACACAGAAACAGGAAGTGTCAGATTGGGAAAAAGCAGGTGAGTGTGATCTGTATACAGGTGAGAGCCATCCAGTGACGGCCCGTCCACACGGCGGCGTGCGTTGAAGCTTCAACGCTTCTGCCCATTCACTTTGAATGGGGTGACGTCACGCTTCGCCGAACTGCATTGTGGGAGCAAAGCGTAGCTTTTCTCGCGGTGCTCGCTGCAAAAGTAGAGCAATGTTCAACTTTTGAAGCTTCGACGGAAGCGTCAGCCAATCGAATCATATGCCAGTACAAGCTCTAGCCAATCCGGGGCGGGAGATTCAGGTGATTGGCTGTTGGTCTAGCTGCAGACACGCCCGACGGCAAGCGACAACGCACGCCACTGTGTGGACGGGCCGCCACTGCCCCTCTATGCAGGACCCGCACCCTTTTCTCTACGCCCCTTCTCTCTATACAGCCCCCGCCCATTCTCTCTACGCAGGCCCCGCCCATTCTCTCTACACAGGCCCCGCCCATTCTCTCTACGCAGACCCCACCCATTCTCTCTACGCAGACCCCGCCCCTTGTTCTATTATCATTCATATCACATCATATCACTTCATAATGTATCATATATCTCCTGATCTGAGTCAGCTGAGCCGTATCTGGCCGTGCAACACTCAGTGTCACAGACTGGATGCAGAAGGATTATTTTAAGCAACACATTAAGTTGAGGAAACACTCGAGTCAAATGTAATGAAAGTCAGATGGTGTCTTAGACGGGCAGTGATATCATAAACCTGTTAATGTACGCATTCAAACACTTGTTCTGTTACCAGCTGTATTCACCTTGCAGGTGCAGCTCTGTGGCTTTGATCCTGGATCAAGTGTTTAAGTCATGGATGTTTAAAGTTTAACTTGTTCATATGTCTAATAGTTCACTTTTCATTCAGGAAGTATGACGCTGCGCTGTCAGTACGCTTCTCCATGTTTGTGATTGGTCAAATGTTGCTAGCCCCGCCCCTTTCAAGTGAACGTGCACCTAACTAGATAGGGCAAAGCTGGCTTGAGTTACCGAGTTGATAACCAGCATTAGTGATGGCAAAATGAAGCTTTGAATGAAGCATCGAACCACTTGGACAATTGTGTCGGAAATAGGTTCATTTCTCGAAGCTTCAGTTACAGCGACCTCTCCTGGCGAAGTGCAAGGCTGCAGTGGGTTTAACGAATCTTTGCCTTGAAACATATTCGATACACACACACACACACACTAAGACTGAAAATCATGTTCTATTTGCAATTAAAGATTGATAATTGTGTGTATTGGGTTATTGAGAAGAGACTAGAGAGTGCTGGACATTTCTTTGGGCGGAGAGGGCCTTTTATCAGTTATTAAAGTATTAAAGTTAAAAAGCAATGATTAAAAGTTCATCCGTTCCGGGCTTTGAACCAGCTGCGCGGAGGACATCGCCGCATTCGGGCCGCCGGCTCGACCCACTGGTCTATCTATTCCTTAAACTATTGAACTGTTATTACTCATAATTGTCTTTTTGTTCACAACTTCTCCACATTTCAAAGTGTTTCCCAGAACGACCTATCTTTCTTCCTGGCTTGTTCTATAATGATCCTACAATTCAAATGCAATACCAACAGCAACTCAACAGCAACAACGCAAACTACGACAACCCACACATTGCGCATTGTTTAGAGCGGTCATAAAGTGTTGAAGCGCTCAAGTTTGAAACTGTTCCAACCTGTCAGAATCGAGGCGAGGCAGTGCATTGAATCGCGTGATTGGACCGCGAACCAGTCAAGTGATTCATTCAGGAAATGAAGCAGTTGCTGCTTCGGACGTCACATGTCACGTGATTTGAAGCAAGCTTCTATGGAATAGGAAGTCCAGGGTTGAAGCTCCGTTCGAAGCTTCAGTGTCAAACTGCCATCACTAACCAGCGTCGTAGGACCACTTAGCGAGAGCGCGTTTGTTTTGGATTAGGTAAACCGGGTAACCAGGGGCGGATCTACCGGGGTGGCATGGGGTGGCAACTGCCACCCTAAACAATAGCCTTGCCACCCCAGCTGGCAGCTTTGTTTTGAAAGAAAAGTTGTGGCTCATCGGACATTTATGAGAGAAAGTCTCTAATGTCCGAGTGCAAGTGAATGCAGCACAAGACGCAAGTCTTGTAACCCCTCCCCCGGCCCTGGCGCGAGCCTGGAAATGTGATTGGCTGCGATTTCATTTGAACGGGGGCGGTATGAGGTTAGGGAGATATTTGCAGACTACAATGACAGAGAAGAGCCTGTCAGTGTGGCTGCACTCAGCATTGAATCAAAACGCACTAAAGCTTTAGATCTTAATGAGGCGTGTTTCTGAACAACATGGTAATCGCCGCATTCAGCTGTTATAGGCAACTTGATGCTCTGCTCACGGATGACTCGATGAGCATAACAAACTGTTAAGATGATGACCTTGTATGTGTGTATATATTTTCTTCTTTGTGGGGGTCTGCCCCCAAAAAACTGTTTCAAGTCCTGAGAAAGTCAAATCAGACGGTGTGTAAAACTGCACTGCCCAGCCAACAGAAAGTAACCACTTTTTTTTTTTTTAACCTTTATTTATACAGATAAATCCCATTGAGATCATTGATCTCTTTTTCAAGGGAGACCTGCTCAAGTAGTTCCACATTGATTGAACTAGGCCAGCAGGTAAGGACTCTCCACTGGATCATAACTGCAGCGATGTTTATGTTTTAGCTGAATACACATTTTTTAACCCAAACTGATGCAGTTAGTCAACAATGTTTGTTCTTTCTGATGTAAAGTCCAGGTTGTAACTGTTTGCAGTAAAGTCGTGGGGCGCTGAACTGCTCCTTTGAATCTTATGATTCTTTTGATTTATGATAGTAATTACTTGTCTTTCAAATTTGAAGGAGGGTGAGCAAGCATCCTGAGGAACATTCATCATTAACTCCTCCAAAGAATATATAGTTTATTCAATAATAAATGAATATGTGAATCATAACAGTGATTGACAGCTGATAGGAATAATATGATTGTTAATAGTTTCATATTCATTCAGACAAACATCGATGAGACAGTTAATTAATGTACTTATTGCAGCAGTCTGCATAGATTGGTTCCCCTGCTGGTCTTAGAGTGAAACAAACTCATTCAGTTATTGTTCAGTTAAAATTCATTAAATGATGTCTGCCACCTTATATATTTATATGTAAGGCTTTACTGATGTGCCACAAAAATGTCACCTAAGATAAGATAAGACTTTATTTATCCAGAAGGAACTTGTTGTGCCAGAGTAACAAAATACAATAAACACAATAAACACAGCAGCAAAACTGTACATGTACTGTAATGTTATTCAGTTAAAATATTAATATTGTGGCTTTCCAAGTTAACATTGATTGATATGACTGCGATTAAATCAGCATATACTTCTGCCAGGGGATGCCACCCCTCAAAATCTCCTGCCACCCTCTGGCCACCCCATGAATATTTGTCTAGATCCGCCCCTGCGGGTAACTCAAACATATCCAGGTTATGTTGAACCGGCTTCGTAGTACAGGCCTCTGCTCTCAACAGCAGAGGAAACTCACACACAGCCTCCACTAAATAAGATAAACCTAAAACTAAGCTAAGCTAATCGCTGTGGAGACATGCAGCGCTGCTGTTAGCAGTTAGCAGCTAACAGGCTAACAACAGTTAGCAGCTAACGAGCCGCCAACAACAACAACAGTTTAGTGCTACGCTGGTTTTTAATGAGAACCGGAGCCTGTCTATGACGGAGCACCCGCAGATACCGGGGGGGATATTATATAATATAAGATTTACAGTTAAAAACATAGACTCACCAGCTCTGCAGACAGGGCGCGTGCACTCTAAGCAGCTTCCGGTGTCTACGTCATATCTCCGCGACAGAGCTTCAGCTTTTTTTTCTTCTACGGCCCAATCCCAAACCACTCCCTCGACCCTACCCCTCCGTGACGGAGTGAACTCCGTCTGTAGCCACACTCGCAGCTCAACGAGGCTCCTCCTGTCAGATGGAGGGAGTAAACACAGCAGCAAGCTTTGGGACGGCCTCCCCTCTCTCCCCTCTCCCCTCTCTCCCCTCTCTCCCCTCTCTCCCCTCTCTCCGGCAGAAACAGGAAGTGCCGTAACAACGGTTTCAAATCAGCATCTCTTAGACAAAAAGTTTAAATGAATAACTCAAATAAAACTCCAAACATCTTTCATTGTGTTTCAAAGCTCTTTTAGTTTTAAACCTGATGTTTAGAAGCTTCTTAGTTTTTGCAACGGTCTGTAAATATACACAACTTTATAATAAAATGCACACATTTAGCTTTTTCTAGACTAAACACAGGTTTGATCCTAAGTTAAAACATATGAGGTCATCATGAGGTCATCATGAGGTCGTTAACATCGCAGTTTATCAGTGGATGTTTGCTGGAACTACTTGTTAACAGCTTGTTTCCAGATGGACACACACAGCGTGACTCCGGTCAGGTAGAGACCGGTCTCCAGTCAGCACCGCTGCAGACTCGCTGTTTGAGGGCTTGATAGCCCACTCCCCCTCCACACCCCCCCCCCCCCACTCCCCCTCCACTCCCCCTCCACACCCCCCCCCCCCCCACTCCCCCTCCACACCGCTCCACACCCGTTGCTTTGGAACAGCCCTCAATATGGCGGACCCTCCGCGTGAACGCGCAAACGGAGGAGTAGGGTGTAGGGGGCAGTTTGGGATTGGGCCTACTTCTTCCTCTTCTCTCTTCTTCTCTTTTAATGGCTTTTAGGTGCATACCGCCTCCTACTGTACATGAGTGTGTATCATCATGTCATTCCATCTCTCAACTCATGGACGTATATATCTATGATCTAAACAAAAAATAAAACAAAACTCCATGATCTATTCAAACCTAATGTTGGATTCTTTGACCGACCCCAGTTTCCCTCAGAAAGGTAACCAGTTTCTTTCTGGTAGCTCTCACTCCGTCGGTTCCCAGAATACCAACCCCTCTCCCTCTCTCTGACTTCATCCTTTAGTTTTTCTCTTCCAGCTTTAGAGATGCCACGAATAAGAAATGTTCCACATGTTCTTTAACTCCCCAGCTCCCACACTTCTCACTGTCCCTTTTCCATATGACGTACAGCGTACCATTCAAAGCCGTGTGATCCAGTCTGAGTCGAGCTATCGTGATTCTTCTGTTTCTTTATAAATATTAATAAAAAAAAATAATTGCTTTTCCTTCTCCTTCTCCAAGTTGAGCTGGTAAAGTTATTTCCTTTTGTAGTGCACTTTTTGCTCATTTATCAGCACACTCGTTCCCTTCCCCCCCCCACCCCCCTCATGCACACTCGTTCCCTTCCCCCTCTCATGCACACTTTTTTTGTTGTTATTACTGTCAGGAAATGTACAACCTAACCCTGGTCCGCCCAGTAGTAGTAGTCAGATCGCTACTCCTGCTGATTTTAAAGCTAGGTCTGGGTTGGGTTTCATCCACTTGAATGTATGCAGTCTGTTAGGTAAACTAGATTGTGTCCGTATCTGGGCTCGACTGACGCTGACGTCATTGTTTTATCAGAAACATGGCTAAATAAATCTATTGTGGCCTCTGACATTGCCTTAAATGGTTTTAATGTGTATCGTACTGACCGGCCTAATAAAGGTGGTGGCGTTGCCATTTATGTTAAGAATAAGTTCAGTGTATCCACATTAGTTTCCAAATCGATCAGTAAGCAATTTGAATGTTTAGCCATAAATATAGAAGTGGCAAAGGGTCAACAGGTCATGGTAGTGGGCTGTTACAGACCCCCCTCAGCTGTCAAAGACTCCTTGTCTTCACTAGCAAATCTTTTATCGCAACTAGACTACAAGGAAATAGTGCTGCTTGGAGATTTTAACTGGGACTGGTTAACTGCAGTGTCAGAGGATTTTAAAAACCTTTGTATCTCTTTAAATGTTACTCAGATTGTGGACAGTCCTACTCGCCCTAACATTCAGTCCCCTAATAAATCCTCCCTAATTGATCTCATTCTAACTAATGTTCCCTATAAATACTCATCTGTGGGAGTATTTGCTAATGATCTGAGTGATCACTGTGTTGTAGCCACAATTAGGGACACTAAGGTTCAAAAGGTTAAACCTCGTATTATCATCAAGAGAGACAAAAATCATTTTGTGGAGTAGGGTTTTGATCATGATCTGTTTGGGTTTGATTGGGGTAAAATGGATCTGTGTGCTGATGTAGAAACTGCATGGTCTTATTTTTATCTTGGTTTTATGGAGATCATTGATAGACATGCACCCCTGCGTACATTTAGAGTGAAGGGAGGAGACAATCCTTGGTTCTCTGCTGAGCTGTCCAGTCTCCTACATGAGAGAAACAAGGCCTGGGCAAAGGCTAGGAGATCAGGCTCAGAGGTAGAATGGCTGCGTTTTAGGCAGCTAAGGAATAGCTTCACATCGCAAATCAAAAGTGCTAAATCAAAGTATTATCTGTCAGTTACCACAAAGAACCTGAACAACCCTAGAAAATTCTGGAAAGCCATAAAATCGATATCCACCGGTGATATCCGTAATGAGCTACCTCCGTGCCTCACCACAGCATCTGGCTCTATATCGGACAGGGCTACTATGTTAAACTGCTTTAATGAGCATTTTGTGTCCTGTGGCTCTCTGTTTCATTCTGTTTCTAATTCTGCTTCTGTGAACACCACAGTCGGTGACTCAGAACAATGTGGTCTGGAAAACCCTTTCAGTTTTACCCCTTTTACTGTTGATGTTGTTCGTGAAGCTTTAACCAAGCTAGATCCTAAGAAACCGGCTGGCCCGGACAACGTAGAACCTTTCTTTTTAAAGATAGCTGCAGATGTTATTGCTCCACCTCTCACTACTCTTTTTAACCTCTCTCTCAGCACTAACACAATCCCAAAAGTATGGAAGTCAGCGTATGTCCTGCCTTTGCTAAAAGGAGGGGAGGCCACCTTATTAAATAACTATAGGCCAATCTCTAAGTTGTCAGTTCTGGCTAAGGTTCTTGAACGCCTAGTGAGTGAACAGGTAAAGGTGTTTTTATGTACAAATGACATCCTGTCTAAACATCAGTCAGGCTTCAGAAAGCAACACAGCACCATCACTGCCACAATGAAAGTGGTGAATGATGTGGCGAGTATTTTAGATAATAAGCAGAGTTGTGCAGCTCTATTTGTTGACCTTTCCAAAGCGTTTGATACCGTCGATCATCACATCTTAAAGCAGAGGCTACTCAGTATAGGCATATCCAGCCATGCAGTGGGTGGTTTGTGAACTACCTCTCTGAAAGGTCCCAATGTGTTCACTTTGATGGGCTGTCTTCTGAGTGGTTAAACATCACTAATGGTGTTCCTCAAGGTTCTGTTTTAGGCCCACTTTTATTCTCCATCTATATTAATAGTTTAGGTGAAAATGTCGAAGGAGCAACCTTACATTTTTATGCGGATGATACCGTGATGTACTGTGCAGGTCCCTCCATTCAGGAGGCTGTTGTTAAATTACAGGCTGTTTTTAACATTATTCAGACTCAGCTCTCTGAACTAAAGCTTCTTTTAAATGTGGATAAAACCAAGGTAATGCTCTTTTCTAAAGCTAAAGCTAAAAATACACCGGAGACTGCTTTGGATATTGTAACTACGCAAGGAATAAAACTTGAAGTGGTTACCTGTTACAAATACCTTGGTATCTGGCTTGATGATTGTCTCACTTTTAAACTTCATGTAAATAACCTGCTTAAAAAGCTGAGGATTAGGCTAGGTTTCTTTTACAGAAATCAAGTCCTGTTTCTCGCTTGAGGCCAGGAAAAGGCTCTGTGACCTTTTGACCTGTGCTGGACTATGGTGATTTGTTATATATGAATGCACCTGCCAATTACCTGAGCAAGTTAGATGCTGCGTATCACAGTGCACTGAGATTTGTTACTAATTGTAAAGCACTTACGCATCACTGTACCCTGTATACCAAGGCGGTTATGCCATCACTTACTGTACGGAGGCTCAGTCACTGGTACTTTTCATTTACAAAGCCATGTTGGATAAACTACCATCTTATATCTGCTCCCTGATCTCTCTGCGAATTGAAAGTACTTATTGCCTGAGATCGCATGCTGTGGTTTTATTAAATGTGCCAAGTGCTAGGACTGTCTTAGGGAAGAAAGCTTTTAGATGTGCAGCTCCACTAACTTGGAACAGTCTGCAAAAAGAATGGAAAATTACCAAGCTAGTACCACTACATGTTTTTAAAGCTCGGCTGGATGCTAACCAATCAGATGCTGTTGGTACCTGTACATGTGGTTAAATATGTAAATTGTAATCCCTGTACATTTTGCTGTATGATGTCCTTTTGTTGTTCTGTTGTTTATGTTTTTATGTCTTCTTGTGGAACCTACTGCTGCAGGTCTCCCTTGAAAAAGAGATCATTGATCTCAATGGGATTTCACCTGGATAAATAAAGGTTTTGAATTGAATTGAATTGAATATATATTAAGAAAATGTATTAAGCTGTATGATTAATTTGTCATATTTTCCATCATAATGTACTCATCTTTTAAAACAGGGGGGTCCCCGCCAGAGGGTAATGCTATATGGGGTCCTTGGCATGGCACAGTTTGGGAACCCCTGCCCTAGGGGACATGGAGAACGGTCCCTAAGCACTCCTCTCCCTCCTCCGGCTGCAGATTGTGACCAATTCTTGAAGTTTAGCTCGGATGACGACACGTATCGAACTGTTCTGATAAAACGACTCTGTAGCTCGTTGTCTACCGTGCTATGATTGTAAAGTCATGTTGTTTGTATTTTTACAACGTTATGTTCATGAGTTATTGATCCGCGAAATTCGAATCTGTCAATAACTCAGCTCAGAGTATGCTTTGCGACGTGCATGTCCCCTCGCTCATACCTCATTCACACCAACGGTGTTTCAGGGCCGGTTCGGAGCGGGAGCTTGAAAAGCACCAGGTTTTCCTGTTCACACCGCAGCGGAGCCGCCTCTTAGCTCCGGAATCCGGTTCGTTACATAGAGTTGAATATCATCAGCGTAACAGTGGTGGGAAATATTACTGAATTTGATTACTCGTACAGTAATCTTCGGTACAACGTCATCGATGCATTTTCCAAAATAGCTGGGTCATTCCAGAATTGGAGGACAATTTAGACACCAACATTTTTGAAAAATTAACCTTTTATTTTATTATTTGTTGTTATGCATTGAGGAAAAACAGATAATAAACCATCACAAAAAGTGATTTGCCCAGCTAGGCATCAAATGTACGCTTTTTATTAGATGTTTTATTTGTTGTGTGCCATGCGTTGTGCAACCCTGTTACAAATACTCATTAAGCAGAAAAAAGTATTTTCAAAATTATTCTTCAATAAATTCTTTACTAGTAAGTAAAGAAAGTCACATTTACATTAAATACTCATGTAGTTTTGGGATAAAACTGGTTTGATTGTATTATTTGAATAGAAAATGATATAGTAACAGGGTTGAATGGCTACATTACTTTTGATTGTAGATCATGACATAAATGTGACAAATAAATACTCAGGACAACAGAAATGTTGTTTGATAATATTTTATATGGTTAGGGTTAACCCACTGTGTCATGTGACAAACAGTGTGTTCACTTCCTCTGCCAAGCTAAAAAGGTTTGGGTAACAGGGTTGCGCGCATGTTGAGGGACACACCTTCTGTGCAAAATTACTGTTATTTAAAATGTGTTTGTGATTTAACAAATGAATTTTACCATTACAAGAAACATATATCAATAGAATAATACCAACAGAAGTCAATAAAAACCCTATTTTAAATGTTATATTTGACGCAAGTTGGTCACCAAGAAGCTGGGACAAGAGAAAAGGGCAATTTTAGAGGATGTTCAAGAGCTATTTGATATTTTAAATAATATTTTGAAACCACTTTTCTACAACTTTATATGCATCTTGTCTCAAGACAAGTATATGTAACACAACAAGTGCATGTTTTAGCTTGGGACATGAAAAGTCCTTCAATTCTGGAATGACTCACCTATTGATTGTGTCCGTGTGTGTATTCATGTTGTTGTCCTCAAACACACCACACCCTGGTCACCCCGTGTCACCAGCCTGTCCCTTTTGAGTTCCTGCCTGTTAGCAGGCAGCAGCAGCAAACATAACACATGTGTGTGCACTTTTACTGTTTTACACGTTTTACATTTTTACTTGAGATAAACCCGATTATACTGCAATAAGACTCCACGGCCATTTTCAGATCAAGACCTGTGCTGGCACCATCAGGACAGGAGCAAGAATACTTGACTTACGGCGCATGTCCACTACAGCACGGAGCATGGTTTAAGCGTGCCGTGCCCGGCCCGTCTTTTGGTTGCGTTTCCACTAGGCGTAGTTCCGACTAGCGGGTACTTTTTCTCAGTTTTCTGGCTCTCCAAAATCCAGGTTCTTTCCGGGCCAACAACCGGGCTGAGTCGGGCTGAGTATGCTAAACTAGAGAGAGAATCGCTGGCAAGGGGGCTACAACTACAACAAGATGAACATATTTGACCGTGATTTAATTGTAATACACGTTTCAAAATGATGCCGAAGTAACAACATACATCAGTATGTATACCGGTTAGTAAAAACCATGAATTAATGCTTTGACAAGTCTGCAGACAGATGGCAGAGAAACACCTTTTAAAATGCGTGTTTTCTAAATGGAGCTTGGCTAAGCTAACGTTATATATGCTCCGACCGTCCACACTCACAACAACGGCCTACAGACATAAATAAACCAGCGACTGTATTCTCCATGACTCAGGCAGTCTGTGGTTTGTACTTGTTTCACTTCTGTCTAGTTTCTTTACAGATATGAAGAGCTGTGAGCTCTGAGTGCTAACAGCTAACGGCTGATGTTGGTTTTGTGTTTCGCATTGAAGATGACGTCACGGCTCCGCCTACACTGCGTTACCATAGTTACTGCCCCAGTTCCTAAACTGTAATGGAAACGCAGCTTAAAGTGAGCCTGGCCTAATAAGGCCTAACTATACCGTACTATGCCGGTGTCTCTCCAGCTTTCTTCTGAACTCAAATGACACATCCTCAGAAGACACTAATGTGATCTAAGCGTGACTTTATACAGAATATTTGTTTATGCATCAGTACAATGCTTACATTATACCACATCTCAAACTAATGGCCCACGCACGTTTTTCATATGGCCTTAACTTTAGGGGTTCCACTTCTCACCCTCATTGCTGTAAGGAAAGGCCATGAAGAAGGTTTTTTAATGCACGCAAGCATTATTTGCAATTAAGTTTCCCAGTTTACAGCTTTTTAAAAATACTTTATACAACTGCAGCTTGCAGCTTGAAATATTAAGAACAGTTTTGAACCAACTTAGAGTTACGTATTTTTCCATTTACTTTAGACTTGTCTCAACCTGGTAAACTTTGCCATGCACTCTCTCCACAGAGGTTAATTTCCTCCCCTCTCAATGAAGTTTCCTAATAAACTCCCAGAGGACTTATTAGTCATGTCAATATTTACTGAAAACATTAATGAGGAAGGGTTTGAATTTTTAATGTCTCTAAATGAGTTATCAGGAGACTAGTCAGAAGGGATTCCTCATTGTGACCACTGTTTGCAGAAGCTGAACAACAACAACAACAACATTTGCATTAAATATTTAGCAAAATACGCCTGACAAATGTCCCAAATATAGTAAACAGTAACTCTAAACTTTTCAAAAGTTGTTCGCACAAGTCAAGTGAACTACTCAAACATTTAATATGGGAGGAACAATATTTGTTTTGTATTTTAATACATAATTAAATTGATTTAGGGAGTTTCCTTTGAGAAAATATCCCTTGTCTATTAGAGGGAAAAAAGCAGTAAACAAATATTTATACAAGCCCAACTTTTATCACTACCGGTTTTCAATCTGTAAAAATAAGACCGGCGAGACCTAAACTAGAATCCTCAAAAGTGCACACAGTCTATTTAATTCTGTATGAATGACGAACAGTTGTGTTCTTTTCACATAAAAACATTAATGGTCATGGCTGTGGTGCGGGTGATGAGGTCAGAGGATGGAGGTGATGAGGTCAGAGGATGGAGGTGATGAGGTCAGAGGATGGAGGTGATGAGGTCAGAGGATGGAGGTGATGAGGTCAGAGGACTTGGTGATGAGGTCAGAGGATGGAGGTGATGAGGTCTGAGGATGGAGGTGATGAGGTCAGAGGATGGAGGTGATGAGGTCAGAGGATGGAGGTGATGAGGTCAGAGGATGGAGGTGATGAGGTCTGAGGATGGAGGTGATGAGGTCTGAGGATGGAGGTGATGAGGTCAGAGGATGGAGGTGATGAGGTCAGAAGATGGAGGTGATGAGGTCAGAGGACTTGGTGATGAGGTCAGAGGATGGAGGTGATGAGGTCAGAGGATGGAGGTGATGAGGTCAGAGGATGGAGGTGATGAGGTCAGAGGATGGAGGTGATGAGGTCTGAGGATGGAGGTGATGAGGTCTGAGGATGGAGGTGATGAGGTCAGAGGATGGAGGTGATGAGGTCAGAGGATGGAGGTGATGAGGTCAGAGGACTTGGTGATGAGGTCAGAGGATGGAGGTGATGAGGTCAGAGGATGGAGGTGATGAGGTCTGAGGATGGAGGTGATGAGGTCAGAGGATGGAGGTGATGAGGTCAGAGGATGGAGGTGGTGAGGTCAGAGGATGGAGGTGATGAGGTCAGAGGATGGAGGTGATGAGGTCATAGGATGGAGGTGATGAGGTGAGAGGATGGAGGTGATGAGGTCAGAGGTGATGAGGTCAGAGGATGGAGGTGATGAGGTCAGAGGATGGAGGTGATGAGGTCTGAGGATGGAGGTGATGAGGTCTGAGGATGGAGGTGATGAGGTCAGAGGATGGAGGTGATGAGGTCAGAGGACTTGGTGATGAGGTCAGAGGATGGAGGTGATGAGGTCAGAGGATGGAGGTGATGAGGTCTGAGGATGGAGGTGATGAGGTCAGAGGATGGAGGTGATGAGGTGAGAGGATGGAGGTGATGAGGTCAGAGGATGGAGGTGGTGAGGTCAGAGGATGGAGGTGATGAGGTCAGAGGGTGGAGGTGATGAGGTCAGAGGATGGAGGTGATGAGGTCAGAGGATGGAGGAGATGAGTTCAGAGGATGGAGGTGATGAGGTCAGAGGATGGAGGTGATGAGGTCAGAGGATGGAGGTGATGTGGTCTGAGGATGGAGGTGATGAGGTCAGAGGATGGAGGTGATGAGGTCAGAGGATGGAGGTGATGTGGTCAGAGGATGGAGGAGATGAGGTCAGAGGATGGATGTGATGAGGTCAGAGGATGGAGGTGAGTCAGAGGATGGAGGTGATGTGGTCTGAGGATGGAGGTGATGAGGTCAGAGGATGGATGTGATGAGGTCAGAGGATGGAGGTGATGTGGTCAGAGGATGGAGGTGATGTGGTCTGAGGATGGAGGTGATGAGGTCAGAGGATGGAGGTGATGAGGTCAGAGGTGATGAGGTCAGAGGACTTGGGGATGAGGTCAGAGGACTTGGTGATGAGGTCAGAGGATGGAGGTGATGAGGTCAGAGGACTTGGTGATGAGGTATGAGGATGGAGGTGATGAGGTCAGAGGATGGAGGTGATGAGGTCAGAGGATGGAGGTGATGCGGTCTGAGGATGGAGGTGATGAGGTCAGAGGATGGAGGTGATGAGGTCAGAGGATGGAGGTGATGAGGTCAGAGGATGGAGGTGATGAGGTCAGAGGATGGAGGTGATGAGGTCAGAGGATGGAGGAGATGAGGTCAGAGTATGGAGGTGATGAGGTCAGAGGATAGAGGTGATGAGGTCAGAGGATGGAGGACATGAGGTCAGAGGATGGAGGAGATGAGGTCAGAGGATGGAGGTGATGAGGTCAGAGGTGATGAGGTCAGAGGACTTGGTGATGAGGTCAGAGGATGGAGGTGATGAGGTCAGAGGATGGAGGTGATGAGGTCTGAGGATGGAGGTGATGAGGTCTGAGGATGGAGGTGATGAGGTCAGAGGATGGAGGTGATGAGGTCAGAGGACTTGGTGATGAGGTCAGAGGATGGAGGTGATGAGGTCAGAGGATGGAGGTGATGAGGTCTGAGGATGGAGGTGATGAGGTCAGAGGATGGAGGTGATGAGGTGAGAGGATGGAGGTGATGAGGTCAGAGGATGGAGGTGATGAGGTCTGAGGATGGAGGTGATGAGGTCAGAGGATGGAGGTGATGAGGTCAGAGGATGGAGGTGGTGAGGTCAGAGGATGGAGGTGATGAGGTCAGAGGATGGAGGTGATGAGGTCAGAGGATGGAGGTGATGAGGTGAGAGGATGGAGGTGATGAGGTCAGAGGTGATGAGGTCAGAGGATGGAGGTGATGAGGTCAGAGGATGGAGGTGATGAGGTCTGAGGATGGAGGTGATGAGGTCAGAGGATGGAGGTGATGAGGTCAGAGGACTTGGTGATGAGGTCAGAGGATGGAGGTGATGAGGTCAGAGGATGGAGGTGATGAGGTCTGAGGATGGAGGTGATGAGGTCAGAGGATGGAGGTGATGAGGTGAGAGGATGGAGGTGATGAGGTCAGAGGATGGAGGTGATGAGGTCAGAGGATGGAGGTGATGAGGTCAGAGGATGGAGGTGATGAGGTCAGAGGATGGAGGAGATGAGGTCAGAGGATGGAGGTGATGAGGTCAGAGGATGGAGGTGATGGGGTCAGAGGATGGAGGTGATGTGGTCTGAGGATGGAGGTGATGAGGTCAGAGGATGGAGGTGATGAGGTCAGAGGATGGAGTTGATGTGGTCAGAGGATGGAGGAGATGAGGTCAGAGGATGGAGGTGATGAGGTCAGAGGATGGAGGTGAGTCAGAGGATGGAGGTGATGTGGTCTGAGGATGGAGGTGATGAGGTCAGAGGATGGAGGTGATGAGGTCAGAGGATGGAGGTGATGTGGTCAGAGGATGGAGGTGATGTGGTCTGAGGATGGAGGTGATGAGGTCAGAGGATGGAGGTGATGAGGTCAGAGGTGATGAGGTCAGAGGACTTGGGGATGAGGTCAGAGGACTTGGTGATGAGGTCAGAGGATGGAGGTGATGAGGTCAGAGGACTTGGTGATGAGGTCTGAGGATGGAGGTGGTGAGGTCAGAGGATGGAGGTGATGAGGTCAGAGGATGGAGGTGATGAGGTCAGAGGATGGAGGTGATGAGGTGAGAGGATGGAGGTGATGAGGTCAGAGGTGATGAGGTCAGAGGATGGAGGTGATGAGGTCAGAGGATGGAGGTGATGAGGTCTGAGGATGGAGGTGATGAGGTCTGAGGATGGAGGTGATGAGGTCAGAGGATGGAGGTGATGAGGTCAGAGGACTTGGTGATGAGGTCAGAGGATGGAGGTGATGAGGTCTGAGGATGGAGGTGATGAGGTCAGAGGATGGAGGTGATGAGGTGAGAGGATGGAGGTGATGAGGTCAGAGGATGGAGGTGGTGAGGTCAGAGGATGGAGGTGATGAGGTCAGAGGGTGGAGGTGATGAGGTCAGAGGATGGAGGTGATGAGGTCAGAGGATGGAGGTGATGAGGTCAGAGGATGGAGGTGATGAGGTCAGAGGATGGAGGAGATGAGGTCAGAGGATGGAGGTGATGAGGTCAGAGGATGGAGGTGATGGGGTCAGAGGATGGAGGTGATGTGGTCTGAGGATGGAGGTGATGAGGTCAGAGGATGGAGGTGATGAGGTCAGAGGATGGAGTTGATGTGGTCAGAGGATGGAGGAGATGAGGTCAGAGGATGGAGGTGATTAGGTCAGAGGATGGAGGTGATGTGGTCTGAGGATGGAGGTGATGTGGTCTGAGGATGGAGGTGATGAGGTCAGAGGATGGAGGTGATGAGGTCAGAGGATGGAGGTGATGTGGTCAGAGGATGGAGGTGATGTGGTCTGAGGATGGAGGTGATGAGGTCAGAGGATGGAGGTGATGAGGTCAGAGGTGATGAGGTCAGAGGACTTGGGGATGAGGTCAGAGGACTTGGTGATGAGGTCAGAGGATGGAGGTGATGAGGTCAGAGGACTTGGTGATGAGGTCTGAGGATGGAGGTGATGAGGTCAGAGGATGGAGGTGATGAGGTCAGAGGATGGAGGTGATGTGGTCAGAGGATGGAGGTAATGAGGTCAGAGGATGGAGGAGATCAGGTCAGAGGATGGAGGTGATGTGGTCTGAGGATGGAGGTGATGAGGTCAGAGGATGGAGGTGATGAGGTCAGAGGATGGAGGTGATGAGGTCAGAGGATGGAGGTGGTGAGGTCAGAGGATGGAGGTGATGAGGTCAGAGGATGGAGGTGATGAGGTCAGAGGATGGAGGTGATGAGGTGAGAGGATGGAGGTGATGAGGTCAGAGGTGATGAGGTCAGAGGATGGAGGTGATGAGGTCAGAGGATGGAGGTGATGAGGTCTGAGGATGGAGGTGATGAGGTCTGAGGATGGAGGTGATGAGGTCAGAGGATGGAGGTGATGAGGTCAGAGGACTTGGTGATGAGGTCAGAGGATGGAGGTGATGAGGTCAGAGGATGGAGGTGATGAGGTCTGAGGATGGAGGTGATGAGGTCAGAGGATGGAGGTGATGAGGTGAGAGGATGGAGGTGATGAGGTCAGAGGATGGAGGTGATGAGGTCAGAGGATGGAGGTGATGAGGTCAGAGGATGGAGGTGATGAGGTCAGAGGATGGAGGAGATGAGGTCAGAGGATGGAGGTGATGAGGTCAGAGGATGGAGGTGATGGGGTCAGAGGATGGAGGTGATGTGGTCTGAGGATGGAGGTGATGAGGTCAGAGGATGGAGGTGATGAGGTCAGAGGATGGAGTTGATGTGGTCAGAGGATGGAGGAGATGAGGTCAGAGGATGGAGGTGATGAGGTCAGAGGATGGAGGTGAGTCAGAGGATGGAGGTGATGTGGTCTGAGGATGGAGGTGATGAGGTCAGAGGATGGAGGTGATGAGGTCAGAGGATGGAGGTGATGTGGTCAGAGGATGGAGGTGATGTGGTCTGAGGATGGAGGTGATGAGGTCAGAGGATGGAGGTGATGAGGTCAGAGGTGATGAGGTCAGAGGACTTGGGGATGAGGTCAGAGGACTTGGTGATGAGGTCAGAGGATGGAGGTGATGAGGTCAGAGGACTTGGTGATGAGGTCTGAGGATGGAGGTGGTGAGGTCAGAGGATGGAGGTGATGAGGTCAGAGGATGGAGGTGATGAGGTCAGAGGATGGAGGTGATGAGGTGAGAGGATGGAGGTGATGAGGTCAGAGGTGATGAGGTCAGAGGATGGAGGTGATGAGGTCAGAGGATGGAGGTGATGAGGTCTGAGGATGGAGGTGATGAGGTCTGAGGATGGAGGTGATGAGGTCAGAGGATGGAGGTGATGAGGTCAGAGGACTTGGTGATGAGGTCAGAGGATGGAGGTGATGAGGTCTGAGGATGGAGGTGATGAGGTCAGAGGATGGAGGTGATGAGGTGAGAGGATGGAGGTGATGAGGTCAGAGGATGGAGGTGGTGAGGTCAGAGGATGGAGGTGATGAGGTCAGAGGGTGGAGGTGATGAGGTCAGAGGATGGAGGTGATGAGGTCAGAGGATGGAGGTGATGAGGTCAGAGGATGGAGGTGATGAGGTCAGAGGATGGAGGTGATGAGGTCAGAGGATGGAGGAGATGAGGTCAGAGGATGGAGGTGATGAGGTCAGAGGATGGAGGTGATGGGGTCAGAGGATGGAGGTGATGAGGTGAGAGGATGGAGGTGATGAGGTCAGAGGTGATGAGGTCAGAGGATGGAGGTGATGAGGTCAGAGGATGGAGGTGATGAGGTCTGAGGATGGAGGTGATGAGGTCTGAGGATGGAGGTGATGAGGTCAGAGGATGGAGGTGATGAGGTCAGAGGACTTGGTGATGAGGTCAGAGGATGGAGGTGATGAGGTCAGAGGATGGAGGTGATGAGGTCTGAGGATGGAGGTGATGAGGTCAGAGGATGGAGGTGATGAGGTGAGAGGATGGAGGTGATGAGGTCAGAGGATGGAGGTGATGAGGTCAGAGGATGGAGGTGATGAGGTCAGAGGATGGAGGTGATGAGGTCAGAGGATGGAGGAGATGAGGTCAGAGGATGGAGGTGATGAGGTCAGAGGATGGAGGTGATGGGGTCAGAGGATGGAGGTGATGTGGTCTGAGGATGGAGGTGATGAGGTCAGAGGATGGAGGTGATGAGGTCAGAGGATGGAGTTGATGTGGTCAGAGGATGGAGGAGATGAGGTCAGAGGATGGAGGTGATGAGGTCAGAGGATGGAGGTGAGTCAGAGGATGGAGGTGATGTGGTCTGAGGATGGAGGTGATGAGGTCAGAGGATGGAGGTGATGAGGTCAGAGGATGGAGGTGATGTGGTCAGAGGATGGAGGTGATGTGGTCTGAGGATGGAGGTGATGAGGTCAGAGGATGGAGGTGATGAGGTCAGAGGTGATGAGGTCAGAGGACTTGGGGATGAGGTCAGAGGACTTGGTGATGAGGTCAGAGGATGGAGGTGATGAGGTCAGAGGACTTGGTGATGAGGTCTGAGGATGGAGGTGGTGAGGTCAGAGGATGGAGGTGATGAGGTCAGAGGATGGAGGTGATGAGGTCAGAGGATGGAGGTGATGAGGTGAGAGGATGGAGGTGATGAGGTCAGAGGTGATGAGGTCAGAGGATGGAGGTGATGAGGTCAGAGGATGGAGGTGATGAGGTCTGAGGATGGAGGTGATGAGGTCTGAGGATGGAGGTGATGAGGTCAGAGGATGGAGGTGATGAGGTCAGAGGACTTGGTGATGAGGTCAGAGGATGGAGGTGATGAGGTCTGAGGATGGAGGTGATGAGGTCAGAGGATGGAGGTGATGAGGTGAGAGGATGGAGGTGATGAGGTCAGAGGATGGAGGTGGTGAGGTCAGAGGATGGAGGTGATGAGGTCAGAGGGTGGAGGTGATGAGGTCAGAGGATGGAGGTGATGAGGTCAGAGGATGGAGGTGATGAGGTCAGAGGATGGAGGTGATGAGGTCAGAGGATGGAGGTGATGAGGTCAGAGGATGGAGGAGATGAGGTCAGAGGATGGAGGTGATGAGGTCAGAGGATGGAGGTGATGGGGTCAGAGGATGGAGGTGATGTGGTCTGAGGATGGAGGTGATGAGGTCAGAGGATGGAGGTGATGAGGTCAGAGGATGGAGTTGATGTGGTCAGAGGATGGAGGAGATGAGGTCAGAGGATGGAGGTGATTAGGTCAGAGGATGGAGGTGATGTGGTCTGAGGATGGAGGTGATGTGGTCTGAGGATGGAGGTGATGAGGTCAGAGGATGGAGGTGATGAGGTCAGAGGATGGAGGTGATGTGGTCAGAGGATGGAGGTGATGTGGTCTGAGGATGGAGGTGATGAGGTCAGAGGATGGAGGTGATGAGGTCAGAGGTGATGAGGTCAGAGGACTTGGGGATGAGGTCAGAGGACTTGGTGATGTGGTCAGAGGATGGAGGTGATGAGGTCAGAGGACTTGGTGATGAGGTCTGAGGATGGAGGTGATGAGGTCAGAGGATGGAGGTGATGAGGTCAGAGGATGGAGGTGATGTGGTCAGAGGATGGAGGTAATGAGGTCAGAGGATGGAGGAGATCAGGTCAGAGGATGGAGGTGATGTGGTCTGAGGATGGAGGTGATGAGGTCAGAGGATGGAGGTGATGAGGTCAGAGGATGGAGGTGATGAGGTCAGAGGTGATGAGGTCAGAGGACTTGGTGATGAGGTCAGAGGACTTGGTGATGAGGTCAGAGGACTTGGTGATGAGGTCAGATTACTTGGTGATGAGGTCAGAGGACTTGGTGATGAGGTCAGAGGACTTGGTGATGAGGTCAGATTACTTGGTGATGAGGTCAGAGGACTTGGTGATGAGGTCAGAGGACTTGGTGATGAGGTCAGAGGACTTGGTGATGAGGTCAGATTACTTGGTGATGAGGTCAGAGGACTTGGTGATGAGGTCAGAGGACTTGGTGATGAGGTCAGAGGACTTGATGATGAGGTCAGAGGACTTGGTGATGAGGTCAGAGGACTTGGTGATGAGGTCAGATTACTTGGTGATGAGGTCAGAGGACTTGGTGATGAGGTCAGAGGACTTGGTGATGAGGTCAGAGGACTTGGTGATGAGGTCAGAGGACTTGGTGATGAGGTCAGTGAAAAGTTCATGAAGCTAACCATGCTCTTATGTCAACAACACAAATCACACAAGCCTCATCTACATCTAAGAACAAGTCCAAAGAGCATTAAGGTAAAGAAAAGAAAAAGGCCGGGATTATACTCGCAAACAATCCAATTACGTTGGAAATTAAAACTTCAACAAAGAAATTGCATAATAGAGAGGAGTGAAATGTTTGGGAGTCCACATGGGAGTAACTAAAACAATAACATGTTACTACTTGTTTAATAAACTCCTTATAGATTTTGTATTATTTGAAAATAACTTAAAATGTTGCCTTAACTTTCTATTAGTTGCTTTTTGTTTCATTATCTTGCTGAATTTTGCCAAAGCATCAAAACACAAATGTATATTTGGCCAATAAACAATAGCAGTAATATGAAAACATGAATTATAAACAGAATATCCTAAGCATATGTGAATGCATGTGTGTGTATTGGTAACCCTAACCCTTCATTGAATGTTGTTGAATACATATTAGGCAGCAACATATAGGAGGGGTATTTCTTAATGTCTTTAACTCTTTGAAGTATCTTTTTCTCCCTCCTACCCTCTCTCCTTAAGGATTACATCACCCATTCCTGTCCTATTGCCATGCTTATTCGTCATTGTGTCGCGTGAAGTTTGTGTGAGGTTTGAGTTCTTAAACTGCCTGTGTGAACGTGCACACCTAGCAGAACTGCTCTGCTCACATAGAATCAGACATGGCCTCCAACAGTGTTGTTCTTGCAATGCTTGCTGACATCATATCCGAGAGGACCAGCCACTGCTTTATGTGAACATTTAATTTATTTAGAACATTTTTTGTTTTTTCAATTAATTATGTGTGCTTCTGTGTTATAAAAACATCAAAAGGTTAAGGTTTTTTTTAAGGTCTTTTATGCTATTCCAGATTATTCAAATGTATTATCTATTTGGATAAAACCCTCTAGCGAGGCCTTTAAAAAAAGTCTCCATTATGTCATCTCAGACTAACATCACTGCTGAAAGGGGATTATTAGAATTTGTGTTGTTTTCTGTTCCGATTACAGTGCCATGCTGTGTGTTTCTCTGCATCAATGGGATTATGTTATTCACCTTGAGGTGTAAATCTGTATTTAGGGAAACCTCCCGATACGTTCTTCTGTTTAACCTCCTTTTTGCAGACACTCTACACATGGCATTAAGCCAGTTACTGTTCCTACTATCTGTTTTTCAAATAAGGCTGACATATCTTGTGTGTGGTGTTGTTGTCATGCTTGCTGATATCACAAGAGAGATTTCTCCTCTCACACTGGTGGTGATGTCTCTGGAGAGATATGTAGCTGTGTGCTACCCACTAAGGCACTCTACTTTCATTACCATCAGAAACACAGCAGTGGCTGTCATTGTGGTTTGGGCCTTCAGTTCACTCAATAATGTTGCACGAGTTATTCTCCTGTTAGATATTTCAGTTGAAGACCTGGTAAACCTCCGGATGAAAGATTTTTGTGCTAAAGAAAACATGCTGCTTGGCCAGTACTCTGATGATCATGACAAAGCCTACAATTATTTTCTGTTTGTGTCAGCTGGTGTGGCAGTCAGCTGCTCCTATATTGGTGTGATGATAGCAGCCAGGTCGGCCTGCACAGACAAAGATTCAGTTCGTAAAGCTCGTAACACTCTGCTGCTGCATCTGGTGCAGCTGGGCCTCAGTCTCTCTTCAACTCTACACAACCCCCTGATCAAAGCTATAGCCAAAGTCACCGACAGATTAGCAATGTTGCGTGTCCGCAGTTTTCTTTATGTGTGTATTATTCTTTTACCGAGGTGCCTGAGTACTCTTATCTATGGCATCAGAGACCAGACCATTCGACCTATCCTCTTGTACCATCTGTGCTGTCGCCTGAAACTGCCTGTCGTCCCAGCCAAAGCAAAAGTCTCACAATGAGGTATTCAAGCATACATATATTTTTTGCATTTTTATTTGAGACAACGAAAAGAATATTACATGAATGAAAAGCATTTTATCCTTTAAAAATCTATACTGATTTTGCCACACTTTCTGACGTCAGTTGTATATATCAATAACAATAAAGTGGGGCTGGCAACAGGGCTTTTAATTATTTCTGAATTATTCAAAAGATTGCGAATACTATATTTAAGTTAAATGTGTTTTCTATTGTTACTTGTAATTGGTTTCAGGAACTGTTTACATACATGACATTAAATACTATTGAAAAGAACATTTGAAACTAGAGTAAAGGTATTTGACTTGATCAACCTTTTCCAGTATTTACTGTGTATTCGATTATTATTATTAAATTATGTGTTTTAAATAAAGTACTGGAATCACTGGTCAATCAATAAATAATATGTTATCTGAGTTTCAATCTGGTTTTAGGAAAACACACAGCACTACAACAGCTGCCTTAAAAGTAGTAAATTATCTTATTTACTTCTTAGACAATAGAGAGCATTGCGCAGCACTTTTTATTGACAGTGGATCATGCCTTACTGTCACAAAGACTCGTTAGTATCGGTCTTTCATGTAAGGCTGTCTGTTGGTTCGAGAACTATCTTTCATGCAGATCACAGTGTGTGCGGGCAGAAGGCTTAACTTCAACATCCCTTCTGGTATCCAAGGGTGTGCCACAGGGATCTGTTTTAGGACCATTGTTGTTTATTATTTACATTAACAGTCTTAATAACAATGTTTTGAATGCAAATTTGCATTTGTATGCTGATGATACAGTTATTTATTGTTCTGCGTCCACCCCGAAGCTGGCTCTTTGTCAGCTCCAGAATGCTTTTAACATTGTACAATCCAACATGTGTGATTTGAAACTTGTTTTAAATGCTGCCAAGACAAAGCTAATGATGTTCTCGAAAGCAAAAGCCAAGGTCTTGAACCTTCCTCCTATCACCACCTTGCAGGGGACGGAGGTTGAATCTGTGTTGCAGTATAAGTATCTTGGAATTATAATTGACAATTCGCTCTCTTTTAAACCACACATTGTGGAACTCTTGAAAAAATTAAGAATAAAATTTGTTTTTTTCTTTAGAAACAAGTCTTGTTTTTCCTATGACGCCAAAAAGAAACTAGTGTCTGCAACCTTTCTGTCTGTGCTGGATTATGGAGATGTGGTTTATATGAATGCATCTTCTCAGTGCCTTCACTCGCTGGACACCGTCTACCATGGTGCACTGAGATTCATCACAAACCTCAGATCCTTGACGCACCACTGCAATCTATACGCTCGTGTTGGATGGTCTTCCCTGACCACGCGTAGACTGAAACATTGGCACATCCTTATATATAAAGCTATTCTTAGTGCTCTTCGCCCTTATCTAAGGATGTACATAAATAGAAAATGCACAGGATCCTATCGGCTTCGCTCCGAGAACTTTTTCCTTTGAACTGAACCAAAGGTCCGTACTGAACTTGGGAAAAGAGCGTTCAGTGACGCTGCCCCTCAAGCTTGGAACCTGCTTCAAGCTGAGCTGAAACTCAGAGAGCTGGTCTCATTAGAAACACTCAAAGCAACTTTAACTGACCTTGAAGCAGGCTGCTGTGTCTGTAAATGCTTTGGCTAAACTTGGTGTATGACTGTGTTGTGATTGTGTGTTTTTTAATTGTTTTTAACTGTAAAACTGTCTGAAACTGTGCTGTTACCATTCTTGGACCAGGACTCTCTTGAAAAAGAGATTTTTAATCTCAATGAGACCTATCCTGGTTAAATAAAGGTAAAATAAATAAATAAAAATTAGGGCTGTCAAGTTAACGCGGTAATAACGCATTAACGGAAAAAAATTAAATGCCACGAATAATTTTAACTTGCGATTAACGCATGTGTCCTCGGCCCGCCCGTAGTTTCAGAGCCCATAGGCTTGACATTGTTGTTGTTGTTGTTGTTGTTGTTAGTTGGATGGTGGGAGATTCTAGAGAGAGATATGGATTCAAGAAAAGGTGTTTTAAACAGCAAGCCAAGCACCCAGTTGATGCTGACAGACCCGCTCCAGCCGCTCGCTTGGGGAGACGCCTGGACACGGCGTCTACGAGCAGCAAGCTTTCAACAGCGATAGCTAAATGGGGGGCTACAGCTTGACACTGTGGAGGATGAGGGGCTGCGTGAGACAATTCGGATCGTATCCAACGTGTCGACTGCACATCACAGCGCATTGTTTTGACCCACAGTGGGAACTTCAGTCTCATGCTTTGACTGTTATGAAGAGAGAGGAGCGGCATCTCGCCGACAACTGTAAACAGGCTTGTCTGTTTGAGCAACAGGCTCAGTGCAGAGAAGTACACAGGGTTGGGAGAGAGTGAAGAGAGAGAGAGAGGTTGTTTTGTTGAGAATATTCAAGAGAATATTTGTCATTGATCAAATGATAATAAACAAACATTTGCATAAAACATGTTTGTCCACTCATATGTTGATAAGAGTATTAAAAACTTGAAAAATATCGCACTAAGGCAGTGGTTCTCAAACTTTTTCCGTCAGGTCCCCCTTTTGGAGAGAAAAAAAAGTCAGGTCCCCCCAACACAAATAGCCACGTAATGAGCCAAGTTAACATTTATTAAAATACATCAATATGAACGTGAGCATTCCTTTGCTAGAACAGTGATAATAAAACAATGCTCCATAAGTCTGTGTGCTCAAAAAATAAATACATAACACAATTTTGCAATCCCTTTGCTAGAACAATAAGTTATAATACTTTGCCACTTTTCAATCTGTGCAAAAACATGGAAAGAAAGAAAATGCTGATATTTGGCAGAAAGTGTGTCTTATCACAGGTGTCTGCAATGAGCCTGTGTTGCACTGCACATTTCTTCAGAACGGGGCTGCAGGCTCAGTGGCAGCGCCAGAGATTCCTTTTGGGGGTGCTGTGGGGTAGCTTGACGTTTCATAGAGGGGGCTCAAACATGTAGGGTTTCCTATTAATGTACCGGGCGCTACAGTGGAATGTTCTACTGCAACACCACACACACACACACACACACACACACACACACACACACACACACACACACACACACACACACAGTACACCCGCGACTGTTACAAAGAAGGCTCGATAATCAGCTCACGGCATATACAGTAGGTGTAAGCAGGGGTAAAGTGCTATCTTTATAGGTGGTGTGTGAGCCTCGTGCTGAAAGACCTGATCCTTGTGCTGAAGGACCTGAGCCTAGTGCTGAAGGACCTGATCCTCGTGCTGAAAGACCTGATCCTTGTGCTGAAGGACCTGAGCCTAGTGCTGAAGGACCTGATCCTCGTGCTGAAAGACCTGATCTTTGTGCTGAAGGACCTGAGCCTAGTGCTGAAGGACCTGAGCCTCGTGCTGAAAGACCTGATCCTTGTGCTGAAGGACCTGAGCCTAGTGCTGAAGGACCTGATCCTCGTGCTGAAAGACGTGATCCTTGTGCTGAACGACCTGAGCCTAGTGCTGAAGGACCTGATCCTCGTGCTGCAAGACCTGATCCTTGTGCTGAAGGACCTGAGCCTAGTGCTGAAGGACCTGAGCCTCGTGCTGAAAGACCTGATCCTTGTGCTGAAGGACCTGAGCCTTGTGCTGAAGGACCTGATCCTCGTGCTGAAAGACCTGATCCTCATGCTGAAAGACCTGATCCTCGTGCTGAAGGACATGAGCCTCGTGCTGAAGGACATGATACTCGTGCTGAAGGACCTGTGCCTCCTGTTGAAGGACCTGATCCTCGTGCTGAAGGACTTGATCCTCGTGCTGAAGGACCTGAGCCGCGTGCTGAAAGACCTGATCCTCGTGCTGAAGGACCTGAGCCTCGTGCTGAAAGACCTGATCCTCGTGCTGAAAGACCTGATCCTTATGCTGAAGGACCTGATTCTCATGCTGAAAGACCTGATCCTCGTGCTGAAGGACCTTAGCCTCGTGCTGAAAGACCTGATCCTCGTGCTGAAGGACATGAGCCTCGTGCTGAAGGACCTGATCCTCGTGCTGAAGGACCTGAGCCTCCTGTTGAAGGACCTGATCCTCGTGCTGAAGGACCTTAGCCTCGTGCTGAAGGACCTGAGCCTCGTGCTGAAGGACCTGATCCTCGTGCTGAAGGACCTGATCCTCGTGCTGAAGGACATGAGCCTCGTGCTGAAGGACCTGAGCCTCTTGCTGAAGGACCTGAGCCTCGTGCTGAAAGACCTGAGCCTAGTGCTGAAGGACATGAGCCTCGTGCTGAAGGACCTGATCCTCGTGCTGAAGGACCTGAGCCTCCTGTTGAAGGACCTGATCCTCGTGCTGAAGGACCTGATCCTCGTGCTGAAGGACCTGTTCCTCGTGCTGAAGGACCTGATCCTCGTGCTGAAGGACCTGAGCCTCGTGCTGAAGGACCTGATCCTCGTGCTGAAGGACCTGAGCCTCGTGCTGAAGGACCTGAGCCTCTTGCTGAAGGACCTGAGCCTCGTGCTGAAGGACCTGATCCTCGTGGTGAAGGACCTGAGCCTAGTGCTGAAGGACCTGATCCTCGTGCTGAAGGACCTGAGCCTCGTGCTGAAGGACCTGATCCTCGTGCTGAAGGACATGAGCCTCGTGCTGAAGGAACTGAGCTTAGTGCTGAAGGACCTGAGCCTCGTGCTGAAGGACCTGAGCCACGTGCTGAAGGACCTGATCCTCGTGCTGAAGGACCTGAGCCTCGTGCTGAAGGACCTGAGCCTCGTGCTGAAGGACCTGATCCTCGTTCTGAAGGACCTGATCCTCGTGCTGAAGGACCTGAGCCTCGTGCTGAAGGACCTGAGCCTCTTGCTGAAGGACCTGAGCCTCGTGCTGAAGGACCTGATCCTTGTGCTGAAGGACCTGATCCTCGTGCTGAAGGACCTGAGCCTCGTGCTGAAGGACCTGAGCCTCGTGCTGAAGGACCTGAGCCTCGTGCTGAAGGACCTGAGCCTCCTCAAGAAGAACAACTGGCTCCGCCCCTTCCTGAAGAGAAGACAGTGCTTCAGACCTGATGACTTGATGCCACAGTCCTTCAGACCTGATGACTTGATGCCACAGTGCTTCAGACCTGATGACTTGATGCCACAGTGCTTCAGACCTGATGACTTGATGCCACAGTGCTTCAGACCTAATGACTTGATGCCACACAGTGTTTCAGACCTGATGACTTGATGCCACAGTGTTTCAGACCTGATGACTTGATGCCACACAGTGCTTCAGACCTAATGACTTGATGCCACAGTGTTTCAGACCTGATGACTTGATGCCACACAGTGCTTCAGACCTAATGACTTGATGCCACAGTGTTTCAGACCTGATGACTTGATGCCACAGTGCTTCAGACCTAATGACTTGATGCCACACAGTGTTTCAGACCTGATGACTTGATGCCACAGTGTTTCAGACCTGATGACTTGATGCCACACAGTGTTTCAGACCTGATGACTTGATGCCACAGTGCTTCAGACCTGATGACTTGATGCCACACAGTGTTTCAGACCTGATGACTTGATGCCACAGTGTTTCAGACCTGATGACTTGATGCCACAGTGCTTCAGACCTGATGACTTGATGCCACACTGCTTCAGACCTGATGACTTGATGCCACAGTGCTTCAGACCTAATGACTTGATGCCATAGTGCTTCAGACCTGATGACTTGATGCCACAGTGTTTCAGACCTGATGACTTGATGCCACACAGTGCTTCAGACCTAATGACTTGATGCCACAGTGTTTCAGACCTGATGACTTGATGCCACAGTGCTTCAGACCTAATGACTTGATGCCACAGTGTTTCAGACCTGATGACTTGATGCACACAGTGCTTCAGACCTGATGACTTGATGCACACAGTGCTTCAGACCTGATGACTTGATGCACACAGTGTTTCAGACCTGATGACTTGATGCCACAGTGCTTCAGACCTGATGACTTGATGCCACAGTGCTTCAGACCTAATGACTTGATGCCACACAGTGTTTCAGACCTGATGACTTGATGCCACAGTGTTTCAGACCTGATGACTTGATGCCACACAGTGCTTCAGACCTGATGACTTGATGCCACAGTGCTTCAGACCTGATGACTTGATGCCACACAGTGTTTCAGACCTGATGACTTGATGCCACAGTGTTTCAGACCTGATGACTTGATGCCACAGTGTTTCAGACCTGATGACTTGATGCCACAGTGTTTCAGACCTGATGACCTGATGCACACAGTGTTTCAGACCTGATGACTTGATGCCACAGCGTTTCAGACCTGATGACTTGATGCCACAGTGCTTCAGACCTGATAATTTGATGCCAAAGTTTATCAGACCTGATGACTTGATGCCACAGTGCTTCAGACCTGATGACTTGATGCCACAGTGCTTCAGACCTGATGACTTGAAGTGTTTCAGACCTGATGACTTTATGCCACAGTGCATCAGACCTGATGACTTGATGCCACAGTGTTTCAGACCTGTTGACTTGAAGTGTTTCAGACCTGATGACTTTATGCCACAGTGCTTCAGACCTGATGACTTGATGCCACAGTGTTTCAGACCTGATGACTTGATGCCACAGTGTTTCAGACCTGATGACCTGATGCACACAGTGTTTCAGACCTGATGACTTGATGCCAGAGCGTTTCAGACCTGATGACTTGATGCCACAGTGCTTCAGACCTGATGATTTGATGCCAAAGTTTTTCAGACCTGATGACTTGATGCACACAGTGCTTCAGACTTGATGACTTGATGCCACACAATGTTTCAGACCTGATGACTTGATGCCACAGTGCTTCAGACCTGATGACTTGATGCCACACAGTGATTCAGACCTGATGACTTGATGCCACAGTGTTTCAGACCTGATGACTTGATGCCACACAGTGGTTCAGACCTGATGACTTGATGCACACAGTGCTTCAGACCTGATGACTTGATGCCACAGTGTTTCAGACCTGATGACTTGATGCCACAGTGCTTCAGACCTGATGACTTGATGCCACAGTGCTTCAGACCTGATGACTTGAAGTGTTTCAGACCTGATGACTTTATGCCACAGTGCATCAGACCTGATGACTTGATGCAACAGTGTTTCAGACCTGTTGACTTGAAGTGTTTCAGACCTGATGACTTCATGCCACAGTGCTTCAGACCTGATGACTTGATGCACACAGTGCTTCAGACCTGATTACTTGATGCACCCAGTTCTTCAAACCTGATGACTTGAAGTGTTTCAGACCTGATGACTTTATGCCACAGTGTTTCAGACCTGATGACTTGATGTGTTTCAGACCTGATGACTTGATGTGTTTCAGACCTGATGACTTGAAGCACACAGTGTTTCAGACCTGATGACTTGATGCCACAGTGTTTCAGACCTGATGACTTGATGTGTTTCAGACCTGATGACTTAATGCCACACAGTGCTTCAGACCTGATGACTTGATGTGTTTCAGACCTGATGACTTGATGTGTTTCAGACCTGATGACTTGATGCCACAGTGTTTTAGATCTCATGACTTGATGCACTCAGTGTTTCAGACCTGATGACTTGATGCCACAGTGTTTCAGACCTGATTTCATTTCATTTCATTTCAAACCTTTATTTATACAGATGAATCCCATTGAGATCATTGATCTCTTTTTCAAGGGAGACCTGCTCAAGTAGTTCCACATGAAACATAAAAACATAAACAGAACAACAAAAGGACATCATACAGCATCATTTACATAATTATCCACATAAACAGGTACCAACAGCTTCCGATTGAGTAGCATCCAACCGAGCTTTAAAAACATTTAGTGGCACCAGATTGTTCAGTTTCCATTTAATTTGCAGACTATTCCAAGACAGAGGAGCTGCGCATCTAACAGCTGACTTCCCTAAGACAGACCTAGCAGTTGGCACATTTAATAAAACCACAGCATGCGATCTCAGGCAGGAGCCACTTACAATTCTCCGTGAGATCAGGGAGCAGATATAAGATGGATGTTTCCCTAACATGGCTTTGTATATATAAATGTACCAGTGACTGAGCCTCCGTACAGTTAGTGAAAGCAAACCAGCCCTTGCATACAGGGTACAGTGATGGGTTAATGCTTTACAGTTTGTCACAAATCTCAGTGCGCTGTGATACGCAGCATCTAACTTGTTCAGGCAATGGGCAGGTGCATTCATATACATCAAATCACCATAGTCCAGCACAGGTAAAAAGGTCACAGTGACTAGCCTTTTCCTGGCCTCAAGCGAGAAACAGGACTTGTTCCTGTAGAAGAAACCTAGCCTAACCCTCGCTTTTTAAGCAGGTTATTGACATGAAGTTTAAAATTGAGACAATCATCAAGCCAGATACCAAGGTATTTATAACAGGTAACCACTTCAAGTTTTATTCCTTGCGTAGTTACAATATCTACAACAGGCTCTGGTGTCTTTTTAGCTTTAGAAAAGAGCATTACCTTGGTTTTCTGATGACTTGATGCCACAGTGTTTCAGACCTGATGACTTCATGCCACAGTGCTTCAGACCTGATGACTTGATGCCACAGTGCTTCAGACCTGATGACTTGATGCCAAAGTTTTTCAGACCTGATGACTTGATGCCACAGTGTGTCAGACCTGATGACTTGATGCCACAGTGTTTCAGACCTGATGACTTGATGCCACAGTGTTTCAGACCTGATGACTTGATGCCAAAGTTTTTCAGACCTGATGACTTGATATCACAGTGTTTCAGACCTGATGACTTGATGCACACAGTGCTTCAGACCTGATGACTTGATTCCACACAGTGTTTCAGACCTGATGACTTGATGCCACACAGTGTTTCAGACCTGATGACTTGATGCCACACAGTGTTTCAGACCTGATGACTTGATGCCACAGTGCTTCAGACCTGATGACTTGATGCCACACAGTGTTTCAGACCTGATGACTTGATGCCACAGTGCTTCAGACCTGATGACTTGATGCACACAGTGCTTCAGACCTGATGACTTGATGCCACACAGTGTTTAATACCTGATGACTTGAAATGTTTCAGACCTGATGACTTGATGCCACACAGTGTTTCAGACCTGATGACTTTATGCCACAGTGTTTCAGACCTGATGACTTGATGCCACAGTGCGTCAGACCTGATGACTTGATGCCACAGTGTTTCAGACCTGATGACTTGATGCCACAGTCCTTCAGACCTGATGACTTGATGCCAAAGTTTTTCAGACCTGATGACTTGATGCCACAGTGTTTCAGACCTGATGACTTGATGCCACAGTGTTTCAGACCTGATGACTTGATGCCACAGTGTTTCAGACCTGATGACTTGATGCACACAGTGCTTCAGACCTGATGACTTGATGCCACACAGTGTTTCAGACCTGATGACTTGAAGTGTTTCAGACCTGATAACTTGATGCCACACAGTGTTTCAGACCTGATGACTTTATGCCACAGTGTTTCAGACCTGATGACTTGATGCCACAGTGCTTCAGACCTGATGACTTGATGCCACACAATGTTTCAGACCTGATGATTTGAAGTGTTTCAGACCTGATGACTTGATGCCACAGTGTTTCAGACCTGATGACTTGATGCCACAGAGCTTCAGACCTGATGACTTGATGCCACAGTGTTTCAGACCTGATGACTTGATGCCACACAGTGTTTCAGACCTGAAGACTTGATGCCACACAGTGTTTCAGACCTGATGACTTGATGCCACACAGTGTTTCAGACCTGATGACTTGATGCCACACAGTGTTTCAGACCTGATGACTTGATGCCACACAGTGTTTCAGACCTGATGACTTGATGCCACACAGTGTTTCAGACCTGATGACTTGATGCCACACAGTGTTTCAGACCTGATGACTTCATGCCAAAGTTTTTCAGACCTGATGACTTGATGCCACAGTGTTTCAGACCTGATGACTTGATGCACACAGTGCTTCAGACCTGATGACTTGATGCCATACAGTGTTTCAGACCTGATGACTTGATGCCACACAGTGTTTCAGACCTGATGACTTGATGCCACACAGTGTTTCAGACCTGATGAGTTGATGCCACAGTGCTTCAGACCTGATGACTTCATGCCACACAGTGTTTCAGACCTGATGACTTGATGCCACAGTGCTTCAGACCCGATGACTTGATGCACACAGTGCTTCAGACCTGATGACTTGATGCCACACAGTGTTTCAGACCTGATGACTTGAAGTGTTTCAGACCTGATAACTTGATGCCACACAGTGTTTCAGACCTGATGACTTTATGCCACAGTGTTTCAGACCTGATGACTTGATGCCACAGTGCTTCAGACCTGATGACTTGATGCCACAGTGCTTCAGACCTGATGACTTGAAGTGTTTCAGACCTGATGACTTGATGCCACACAGTGTTTCAGACCTGATGACTTGAAGTGTTTCAGACCTGATGACTTGATTCCACACAGTGTTTCAGACCTGATGACTTGATGCCACAGTGCTTCAGACCTGATGACTTGATGCCACACAATGTTTCAGACCTGATGATTTGAAGTGTTTCAGACCTGATGACTTGATGCCACAGTGTTTCAGACCTGATGACTTGATGCCACAGAGCTTCAGACCTGATGACTTGATGCCACAGTGTTTCAGACCTGATGACTTGATGCCACACAGTGTTTCAGACCTGAAGACTTGATGCCACACAGTGTTTCAGACCTGATGACTTGATGCCACACAGTGTTTCAGACCTGATGACTTGATGCCACACAGTGTTTCAGACCTGATGACTTGATGCCACACAGTGTTTCAGACCTGATGACTTGATGCCACACAGTGTTTCAGACCTGATGACTTGATGCACACAGTGCTTCAGACCTGATGACTTGATGCCACACAGTGTTTCAGACCTGATGACTTTATGCCACAGTGTTTCAGACCTGATGACTTGATGCCACGGTGCGTCAGACCTGATGACTTGATGCCACAGTGTTTCAGACCTGATGACTTGATGCCACAGTCCTTCAGACCTGATGACTTGATGCCAACGTTTTTCAGACCTGATGACTTGATGCCACAGTGTTTCAGACCTGATGACTTGATGCCACAGTGTTTCAGACCTGATGACTTGATGCCACAGTGTTTCAGACCTGATGACTTGATGCCACACAGTGTTTCAGACCTGATGACTTGATGCCAAACAGTGTTTCAGACCTGATGACTTGATGCCACACAGTGTTTCAGACCTGATGACTTGATGCCACACAGTGTTTCAGACCTGATGACTTGATGCCACAGTGCGTCAGACCTGATGACTTGATGCCACAGTGTTTCAGACCTGATGACTTGATGCCACAGTGTTTCAGACCTGATGACTTGATATCACAGTGTTTCAGACCTGATGACTTGATGCACACAGTGCTTCAGACCTGATGACTTGATTCCACACAGTGTTTCAGACCTGATGACTTGATGCCACACAATGTTTCAGACCTGATGACTTGATGCCACACAGTGTTTCAGACCTGATGACTTGATGCCACAGTGCTTCAGACCTGATGACTTGATGCCACACAGTGTTTCAGACCTGATGACTTGATGCCACAGTGCTTCAGACCTGATGACTTGATGCACACAGTGATTCAGACCTGATGACTTGATGCCACACAGTGTTTAATACCTGATGACTTGAAATGTTTCAGACCTGATGACTTGATGCCACACAGTGTTTCAGACCTGATGACTTTATGCCACAGTGTTTCAGACCTGATGACTTGATGCCACAGTGCGTCAGACCTGATGACTTGATGCCACAGTGTTTCAGACCTGATGACTTGATGCCACAGTCCTTCAGAACTGATGACTTGATGCCAAAGTTTTTCAGACCTGATGACTTGATGCCACAGTGTTTCAGACCTGATGACTTGATGCCACAGTGTTTCAGACCTGATGACTTGATGCCACAGTGTTTCAGACCTGATGACTTGATGCCACACAGTGTTTCAGACCTGATGACTTGATGCCAAACAGTGTTTCAGACCTGATGACTTGATGCCACACAGTGTTTCAGACCTGATGACTTGATGCCACACAGTGTTTCAGACCTGATGACTTGATGCCACACAGTGTTTCAGACCTGATGACTTCATGCCAAAGTTTTTCAGACCTGATGACTTGATGCCACAGTGTTTCAGACCTGATGACTTGATGCACACAGTGCTTCAGACCTGATGACTTGATGCCATACAGTGTTTCAGACCTGATGACTTGATGCCACACAGTGTTTCAGACCTGATGACTTGATGCCACACAGTGTTTCAGACCTGATGACTTGATGCCACAGTGCTTCAGACCTGATGACTTCATGCCACACAGTGTTTCAGACCTGATGACTTGATGCCACAGTGCTTCAGACCCGATGACTTGATGCACACAGTGCTTCAGACCTGATGACTTGATGCCACACAGTGTTTCAGACCTGATGACTTGAAGTGTTTCAGACCTGATAACTTGATGCCACACAGTGTTTCAGACCTGATGACTTTATGCCACAGTGTTTCAGACCTGATGACTTGATGCCACAGTGCTTCAGACCTGATGACTTGATGCCACAGTGCTTCAGACCTGATGACTTGAAGTGTTTCAGACCTGATGACTTGATGCCACACAGTGTTTCAGACCTGATGACTTGATGCCACACAGTGTTTCAGACCTGATGACTTGATGCCACAGTGCTTCAGACCTGATGACTTGATGCCACACAATGTTTCAGACCTGATGATTTGAAGTGTTTCAGACCTGATGACTTGATGCCACAGTGTTTCAGACCTGATGACTTGATGCCACAGAGCTTCAGACCTGATGACTTGATGCCACAGTGTTTCAGACCTGATGACTTGATGCCACACAGTGTTTCAGACCTGAAGACTTGATGCCACACAGTGTTTCAGACCTGATGACTTGATGCCACACAGTGTTTCAGACCTGATGACTTGATGCCACACAGTGTTTCAGACCTGATGACTTGATGCCACACAGTGTTTCAGACCCGATGACTTGATGCCACACAGTGTTTCAGACCTGATGACTTGATGCACACAGTGCTTCAGACCTGATGACTTGATGCCACACAGTGTTTCAGACCTGATGACTTTATGCCACAGTGTTTCAGACCTGATGACTTGATGCCACGGTGCGTCAGACCTGATGACTTGATGCCACAGTGTTTCAGACCTGATGACTTGATGCCACAGTCCTTCAGACCTGATGACTTGATGCCAACGTTTTTCAGACCTGATGACTTGATGCCACAGTGTTTCAGACCTGATGACTTGATGCCACAGTGTTTCAGACCTGATGACTTGATGCCACAGTGTTTCAGACCTGATGACTTGATGCCACACAGTGTTTCAGACCTGATGACTTGATGCCAAACAGTGTTTCAGACCTGATGACTTGATGCCACACAGTGTTTCAGACCTGATGACTTGATGCCACACAGTGTTTCAGACCTGATGACTTGATGCCACACAGTGTTTCAGACCTGATGACTTGATGCCAAAGTTTTTCAGACCTGATGACTTGATGCCACAGTGTTTCAGACCTGATGACTTGATGCACACAGTGCTTCAGACCTGATGACTTGATGCCACACAGTGTTTCAGACCTGATGACTTGATGCCACACAGTGTTTCAGACCTGATGACTTGATGCCACACAGTGTTTCAGACCTGATGACTTGATGCCACAGTGCTTCAGACCTGATGACTTGATGCCACACAGTGTTTCAGACCTGATGACTTGATGCCACAGTGCTTCAGACCCGATGACTTGATGCACACAGTGCTTCAGACCTGATGACTTGATGCCACACAGTGTTTCAGACCTGATGACTTGAAGTGTTTCAGACCTGATAACTTGATGCCACACAGTGTTTCAGACCTGATGACTTTATGCCACAGTGTTTCAGACCTGATGACTTGATGCCACAGTGCTTCAGACCTGATGACTTGATGCCACAGTGCTTCAGACCTGATGACTTGAAGTGTTTCAGACCTGATGACTTGATGCCACACAGTGTTTCAGACCTGATGACTTGAAGTTTTTCAGACCTGATGACTTGATGCCACAGTGTTTCAGACCTGATGACTTGATACCACAGTGTTTCAGACCTGATGACTTGATGCCACAGTGTTTCAGACCTGATGACTTGATGCACACAGTGCTTCAGACCTGATGACTTGATGCCACACAGTGTTTCAGACCTGATGACTTGAAGTGTTTCAGACCTGATAACTTGATGCCACACAGTGTTTCAGACCTGATGACTTTATGCCACAGTGTTTCAGACCTGATGACTTGATGCCACAGTGCTTCAGACCTGATGACTTGATGCCACACAATGTTTCAGACCTGATGATTTGAAGTGTTTCAGACCTGATGACTTGATGCCACAGTGTTTCAGACTTGATGACTTGATGCCACAGAGCTTCAGACCTGATGACTTGATGCCACAGTGTTTCAGACCTGATGACTTGATGCCACACAGTGTTTCAGACCTGAAGACTTGATGCCACACAGTGTTTCAGACCTGATGACTTGATGCCACACAGTGTTTCAGACCTGATGACTTGATGCCACACAGTGTTTCAGACCTGATGACTTGATGCCACACAGTGTTTCAGACCTGATGACTTGATGCCACACAGTGTTTCAGACCTGATGACTTGATGCCACACAGTGTTTCAGACCTGATGACTTCATGCCAAAGTTTTTCAGACCTGATGACTTGATGCCACAGTGTTTCAGACCTGATGACTTGATGCACACAGTGCTTCAGACCTGATGACTTGATGCCATACAGTGTTTCAGACCTGATGACTTGATGCCACACAGTGTTTCAGACCTGATGACTTGATGCCACACAGTGTTTCAGACCTGATGACTTGATGCCACAGTGCTTCAGACCTGATGACTTCATGCCACACAGTGTTTCAGACCTGATGACTTGATGCCACAGTGCTTCAGACCCGATGACTTGATGCACACAGTGCTTCAGACCTGATGACTTGATGCCACACAGTGTTTCAGACCTGATGACTTGAAGTGTTTCAGACCTGATAACTTGATGCCACACAGTGTTTCAGACCTGATGACTTTATGCCACAGTGTTTCAGACCTGATGACTTGATGCCACAGTGCTTCAGACCTGATGACTTGATGCCACAGTGCTTCAGACCTGATGACTTGAAGTGTTTCAGACCTGATGACTTGATGCCACACAGTGTTTCAGACCTGATGACTTGAAGTGTTTCAGACCTGATGACTTGATTCCACACAGTGTTTCAGACCTGATGACTTGATGCCACAGTGCTTCAGACCTGATGACTTGATGCCACACAATGTTTCAGACCTGATGATTTGAAGTGTTTCAGACCTGATGACTTGATGCCACAGTGTTTCAGACCTGATGACTTGATGCCACAGAGCTTCAGACCTGATGACTTGATGCCACAGTGTTTCAGACCTGATGACTTGATGCCACACAGTGTTTCAGACCTGAAGACTTGATGCCACACAGTGTTTCAGACCTGATGACTTGATGCCACACAGTGTTTCAGACCTGATGACTTGATGCCACACAGTGTTTCAGACCTGATGACTTGATGCCACACAGTGTTTCAGACCTGATGACTTGATGCCACACAGTGTTTCAGACCTGATGACTTGATGCACACAGTGCTTCAGACCTGATGACTTGATGCCACACAGTGTTTCAGACCTGATGACTTTATGCCACAGTGTTTCAGACCTGATGACTTGATGCCACGGTGCGTCAGACCTGATGACTTGATGCCACAGTGTTTCAGACCTGATGACTTGATGCCACAGTCCTTCAGACCTGATGACTTGATGCCACAGTGTTTGAGACCTGATGACTTGATGCACACAGTGCTTCAGACCTGATGACTTGATGCCACACAGTGTTTCAGACCTGATGACTTTATGCCACAGTGTTTCAGACCTGATGACTTGATGCCACGGTGCGTCAGACCTGATGACTTGATGCCACAGTGTTTCAGACCTGATGACTTGATGCCACAGTCCTTCAGACCTGATGACTTGATGCCAACGTTTTTCAGACCTGATGACTTGATGCCACAGTGTTTCAGACCTGATGACTTGATGCCACAGTGTTTCAGACCTGATGACTTGATGCCACAGTGTTTCAGACCTGATGACTTGATGCCACACAGTGTTTCAGACCTGATGACTTGATGCCAAACAGTGTTTCAGACCTGATGACTTGATGCCACACAGTGTTTCAGACCTGATGACTTGATGCCACACAGTGTTTCAGACCTGATGACTTGATGCCACACAGTGTTTCAGACCTGATGACTTGATGCCAAAGTTTTTCAGACCTGATGACTTGATGCCACAGTGTTTCAGACCTGATGACTTGATGCCACACAGTGTTTCAGACCTGATGACTTGATGCCACACAGTGTTTCAGACCTGATGACTTGATGCCACAGTGCTTCAGACCTGATGACTTCATGCCACACAGTGTTTCAGACCTGATGACTTGATGCCACAGTGCTTCAGACCCGATGACTTGATGCACACAGTGCTTCAGACCTGATGACTTGATGCCACACAGTGTTTCAGACCTGATGACTTGATGCCACAGTGCTTCAGACCTGATGACTTGATGCCACACAGTGTTTCAGACCTGATGACTTGATGCCACAGTGCTTCAGACCCGATGACTTGATGCACACAGTGCTTCAGACCTGATGACTTGATGCCACACAGTGTTTCAGACCTGATGACTTGAAGTGTTTCAGACCTGATGACTTGATGCCACACAGTGTTTCAGACCTGATGACTTTATGCCACAGTGTTTCAGACCTGATGACTTGATGCCACAGTGCTTCAGACCTGATGACTTGATGCCACAGTGTTTCAGACCTGATGACTTGATGCAAGTGTTTCAGACCTGATGACTTGATGCCACAGTTTCAGACCTGATGACTTGATGCCACAGTAGTTTCAGACCTGATGACTTGATGCCCACAGTGTTTCAGACCTGATGACTTGATGCCACAGTGTTTCAGACCTGATGACTTGATGCCACACAGTGTTTCAGACCTGATGACTTGATGCCACACAGTGTTTCAGACCTGATGACTTGATGCCACACAGTGTTTCAGACCTGATGACTTGATGCCACACAGTGTTTCAGACCTGATGACTTGATGCCACACAGTGGTTTCAGACCTGATGACTTGATGCCACACAGTGTTTCAGACCTGATGACTTTATGCCACAGTGTTTCAGACCTGATGACTTGATGCCACAGTGCTTCAGACCTGATGACTTGATGCCACACAATGTTTCAGACCTGATGATTTGAAGTGTTTCAGACCTGATGACTTGATGCCACAGTGTTTCAGACCTGATGACTTGATGCCACAGAGCTTTCAGACCTGATGACTTGATGCCACAGTGTTTCAGACCTGATGACTTGATGCCACACAGTGTTTCAGACCTGAAGACTTGATGCCACACAGTGTTTCAGACCTGATGACTTGATGCCACACCAGTGTTTCAGACCTGATGACTTGATGCCACACAGTGTTTCAGACCTGATGACTTGATGCCACACAGTGTTTCAGACCTGATGACTTGATGCCACACAGTGTTTCAGACCTGATGACTTGATGCCACACAGTGTTTCAGACCTGATGACTTCATGCCAAAGTTTTTCTGACCTGATGACTTGATGCCACAGTGTTTCAGACCTGATGACTTGATGCACACAGTGCTTCAGACCTGATGACTTGATGCCATACAGTGTTTCAGACCTGATGACTTGATGCCACACAGTGTTTCAGACCTGATGACTTGATGCCACACAGTGTTTCAGACCTGATGACTTGATGCCACAGTGCTTCAGACCTGATGACTTCATGCCACACAGTGTTTCAGACCTGATGACTTGATGCCACAGTGCTTCAGACCCGATGACTTGATGCACACAGTGCTTCAGACCTGATGACTTGATGCCACACAGTGTTTCAGACCTGATGACTTGAAGTGTTTCAGACCTGATAACTTGATGCCACACAGTGTTTCAGACCTGATGACTTTATGCCACAGTGTTTCAGACCTGATGACTTGATGCCACAGTGCTTCAGACCTGATGACTTGATGCCACAGTGCTTCAGACCTGATGACTTGAAGTGTTTCAGACCTGATGACTTGATGCCACACAGTGTTTCAGACCTGATGACTTGAAGTGTTTCAGACCTGATGACTTGATTCCACACAGTGTTTCAGACCTGATGACTTGATGCCACAGTGCTTCAGACCTGATGACTTGATGCCACACAATGTTTCAGACCTGATGATTTGAAGTGTTTCAGACCTGATGACTTGATGCCACAGTGTTTCAGACCTGATGACTTGATGCCACAGAGCTTCAGACCTGATGACTTGATGCCACAGTGTTTCAGACCTGATGACTTGATGCCACACAGTGTTTCAGACCTGAAGACTTGATGCCACACAGTGTTTCAGACCTGATGACTTGATGCCACACAGTGTTTCAGACCTGATGACTTGATGCCACACAGTGTTTCAGACCTGATGACTTGATGCCACACAGTGTTTCAGACCTGATGACTTGATGCCACACAGTGTTTCAGACCTGATGACTTGATGCACACAGTGCTTCAGACCTGATGACTTGATGCCACACAGTGTTTCAGACCTGATGACTTTATGCCACAGTGTTTCAGACCTGATGACTTGATGCCACGGTGCGTCAGACCTGATGACTTGATGCCACAGTGTTTCAGACCTGATGACTTGATGCCACAGTCCTTCAGACCTGATGACTTGATGCCACAGTGTTTGAGACCTGATGACTTGATGCCACAGTGTTTCAGACCTGATGACTTGATGCCACAGTGTTTCAGACCTGATGACTTGATGCCACAGTGTTTGAGACCTGATGACTTGATGCCACACAGTGTTTCAGACCTGATGACTTGATGCCAAACAGTGTTTCAGACCTGATGACTTGATGCCACACAGTGTTTCAGACCTGATGACTTGATGCCACACAGTGTTTCAGACCTGATGACTTGATGCCACAGTGCGTCAGACCTGATGACTTGATGCCACAGTGTTTCAGACCTGATGACTTGATGCCACAGTGTTTCAGACCTGATGACTTGATGCCAAAGTTTTTCAGACCTGATGACTTGATATCACAGTGTTTCAGACCTGATGACTTGATGCACACAGTGCTTCAGACCTGATGACTTGATTCCACACAGTGTTTCAGACCTGATGACTTGATGCCACACAATGTTTCAGACCTGATGACTTGATGCCACACAGTGTTTCAGAGCTGATGACTTGATGCCACAGTGCTTCAGACCTGATGACTTGATGCCACACAGTGTTTCAGACCTGATGACTTGATGCCACAGTGCTTCAGACCTGATGACTTGATGCACACAGTGATTCAGACCTGATGACTTGATGCCACACAGTGTTTAATACCTGATGACTTGAAATGTTTCAGACCTGATGACTTGATGCCACACAGTGTTTCAGACCTGATGACTTTATGCCACAGTGTTTCAGACCTGATGACTTGATGCCACAGTGCGTCAGACCTGATGACTTGATGCCACAGTGTTTCAGACCTGATGACTTGATGCCACAGTCCTTCAGACCTGATGACTTGATGCCAAAGTTTTTCAGACCTGATGACTTGATGCCACAGTGTTTCAGACCTGATGACTTGATGCCACAGTGTTTCAGACCTGATGACTTGATGCCACAGTGTTTCAGACCTGATGACTTGATGCCACACAGTGTTTCAGACCTGATGACTTGATGCCAAACAGTGTTTCAGACCTGATGACTTGATGCCACACAGTGTTTCAGACCTGATGACTTGATGCCACACAGTGTTTCAGACCTGATGACTTGATGCCACACAGTGTTTCAGACCTGATGACTTCATGCCAAAGTTTTTCAGACCTGATGACTTGATGCCACAGTGTTTCAGACCTGATGACTTGATGCACACAGTGCTTCAGACCTGATGACTTGATGCCATACAGTGTTTCAGACCTGATGACTTGATGCCACACAGTGTTTCAGACCTGATGACTTGATGCCACACAGTGTTTCAGACCTGATGACTTGATGCCACAGTGCTTCAGACCCGATGACTTGATGCACACAGTGCTTCAGACCTGATGACTTGATGCCACACAGTGTTTCAGACCTGATGACTTGAAGTGTTTCAGACCTGATAACTTGATGCCACACAGTGTTTCAGACCTGATGACTTTATGCCACAGTGTTTCAGACCTGATGACTTGATGCCACAGTGCTTCAGACCTGATGACTTGATGCCACAGTGCTTCAGACCTGATGACTTGAAGTGTTTCAGACCTGATGACTTGATGCCACACAGTGTTTCAGACCTGATGACTTGAAGTGTTTCAGACCTGATGACTTGATGCCACACAGTGTTTCAGACCTGATGACTTGATGCCACAGTGCTTCAGACCTGATGACTTGATGCCACACAATGTTTCAGACCTGATGATTTGAAGTGTTTCAGACCTGATGACTTGATGCCACAGTGTTTCAGACCTGATGACTTGATGCCACAGTGTTTCAGACCTGATGACTTGATGCCAAAGTTTTTCAGACCTGATGACTTGATATCACAGTGTTTCAGACCTGATGACTTGATGCACACAGTGCTTCAGACCTGATGACTTGATGCCACACAGTGTTTCAGACCTGATGACTTGATGCCACACAAGTGTTTCAGACCTGATGACTTGATGCCACACAGTGTTTCAGACCTGATGACTTGATGCCACAGTGCTTCAGACCTGATGACTTGATGCCACACAGTGTTTCAGACCTGATGACTTGATGCCACAGTGCTTCAGACCTGATGACTTGATGCACACAGTGATTCAGACCTGATGACTTGATGCACACAGTGTTTAAGACCTGATGACTTGATGCCACAGTGTTTCAGACCTGATGACTTGATGCCACACAGGTTTTCAGACCTGATGACTTTATGCCACAGTGTTTCAGACCTGATGACTTGATGCCACAGTGCTTCAGACCTGATGACTTGATGCCACAGTGTTTCAGACCTGATGACTTGATGCCACAGTGCTTCAGACCTGATGACTTGATGCCAAAGTTTTTCAGACCTGATGACTTGATGCCACAGTGTTTCAGACCTGATGACTTGATGCACACAGTGTTTCAGACCTGATGACTTGATGCCACAGTGTTTCAGACCTGATGACTTGATGCCACACAGTGTTTCAGACCTGATGACTTGATGCCAAACAGTGTTTCAGACCTGATGACTTGATGCCACACAGTGTTTCAGACCTGATGACTTGATGCCACACAGTGTTTCAGACCTGATGACTTGATGCCACACAGTGTTTCAGACCTGATGACTTGATGCCAAAGTTTTTCAGACCTGATGACTTGATGCCACAGTGTTTCAGACCTGATGACTTGATGCACACAGTGCTTCAGACCTGATGACTTGATGCCATACAGTGTTTCAGACCTGATGACTTGATGCCACACAGTGTTTCAGACCTGATGACTTGATGCCACACAGTGTTTCAGACCTGATGACTTGATGCCACAGTGCTTCAGACCTGATGACTTGCATGCCACACAGTGTTTCAGACCTGATGACTTGATGCCACAGTGCTTCAGACCCGATGACTTGATGCACACAGTGCTTCAGACCTGATGACTTGATGCCACACAGTGTTTCAGACCTGATGACTTGAAGTGTTTCAGACCTGATAACTTGATGCCACACAGTGTTTCAGACCTGATGACTTTATGCCACAGTGTTTCAGACCTGATGACTTGATGCCACAGTGCTTCAGACCTGATGACTTGATGCCACAGTGCTTCAGACCTGATGACTTGAAGTGTTTCAGACCTGATGACTTGATGCCACACAGTGTTTCAGACCTGATGACTTGAGCACAGTGTTTCAGACCTGATGACTTGATGCCACACAGTGTTTCAGACCTGATGACTTGATGCCACACAGTGCTTCAGACCTGATGACTTGATGCCACACAGTGTTTTCAGACCTGATGACTTGATGCCACAGTGTTTCAGACCTGATGACTTGATGCCACACAGTGTTTCAGACCTGATGACTTGATGCCACAGTGCTTCAGACCTGATGACTTGATGCCACAGTGTTTCAGACCTGATGACTTGATGCCACAGTGTTTTCAGACCTGATGACTTGATGCCACAGTGTTTCAGACCTGATGACTTGATGCCACACAGTGTTTCAGACCTGATGACTTGATGCCACACAGTGTTTCAGACCTGATGACTTGATGCCACACAGTGTTTCAGACCTGATGACTTGATGCCACACAGTGTTTCAGTACCTGATGACTTGATGCCACACAGTGTTTCAGACCTGATGACTTGATGCCACACAGTGTTTCAGACCTGATGACTTGATGCCACACAGTGTTTCAGACCTGATGACTTGATGCCACAGTGTTTCAGACCTGATGACTTGATGCCACAGTGTTTCAGACCTGATGACTTGATGCCACACAGTGTTTCAGACCTGATGACTTGATGCCACACAGTGTTTCAGACCTGATGACTTGATGCCACACAGTGTTTCAGACCTGATGACTTGATGCCACAGTGCTTTCAGACCTGATGACTTGATGCCACACAGTGCTTCAGACCTGATGACTTGATGCCACAGTGCTTCAGACCGATGACTTGATGCACACAGTGCTTCAGACCTGATGACTTGATGCCACACAGTGTTTCAGACCTGATGACTTGATGCACAGTGTTTCAGACCTGATGACTTGATGCACACAGTGTCTTCAGACCTGATGACTTGATGCCACAGTGCTTCAGACCCGATGACTTGATGCACACAGTGCTTCAGACCTGATGACTTGATGCCACAGTGCTTCAGACCTGATGACTTGAAGTTGTTTCAGACCTGATGACTTGATGCCACACAGTGTTCAGACCTGATGTACTTGAAGTGGTTTCAGACCTGATGACTTGATGCCACACAGTTGGTTTCAGACCTGATGACTTGATGCCACAGTGCTTCAGACCTGATGACTTGATGCCACACAGTGTTTCAGACCTGAGAATTGTGAAGTGTTTCAGACCTGATGACTTGATGCACAGTGTTTCAGACCTGATGACTTGATGCCACAGAGCTTCAGACCTGAGACTTGATGCCACAGTGTTTCAGACCTGATGACTTGATGCCACACAGTGTTTCAGACCTGAAGACTTGGATGCCACACAGTGTTTTCAGACCTGATGAATTGATGCCACACAGTGTTTCAGACCTGATGACTTGATGCCACACAGTGTTTCAGACCTGATGACTTGATGCCACACAGTGTTTCAGACCTGATGACTTGATGCCACACAGTGTTTCAGACCTGATGACTTGATGCACACAGTGCTTCAGACCTGATGACTTGATGCCACAGTGTTTCAGACCTGATGACTTTATGCCACAGTGTTTCAGACCTGATGACTTGATGCCACAGTGCTTCAGACCTGATGACTTGATGCCACAGTGTTTCAGACCTGATGACTTGATGCCACAGTCCTTCAGACCTGATGACTTGATGCCAAAGTTTTTCAGACCTGATGACTTGATGCCACAGTGTTTCAGACCTGATGACTTGATGCCACAGTGTTTCAGACCTGATGACTTGATGCCACAGTGTTTCAGACCTGATGACTTGATGCCACACAGTGTTTCAGACCTGATGACTTGATGCCAAACAGTGTTCAGACCTGATGACTTGATGCCACACAGTGTTTCAGACCTGATGACTTGATGCCACACAGTGTTTCAGACCTGATGACTTGATGCCACACAGTGTTTCAGACCTGATGACTTGATGCCAAAGTTTTTCAGACCTGATGACTTGATGCCACAGTGTTTCAGACCTGATGACTTGATGCACACAGTGCTTCAGACCTGATGACTTGATGCCACACAGTGTTTCAGACCTGATGACTTGATGCCACACAGTGTTTCAGACCTGATGACTTGATGCCACAGTGTTTCAGACCTGATGACTTGATGCCACAGTGCTTCAGACCTGATGACTTGATGCCACACAGTGTTTCAGACCTGATGACTTGATGCCACAGTGCTTCAGACCCGATGACTTGATGCACACAGTGCTTCAGACCTGATGACTTGATGCCACAGTGCTTCAGACCTGATGACTTGAAGTGTTTCAGACCTGATGACTTGATGCCACACAGTGTTTCAGACCTGATGACTTGAAGTGTTTCAGACCTGATGACTTGATGCCACACAGTGTTTCAGACCTGATGACTTGATGCCACAGTGCTTCAGACCTGATGACTTGATGCCACACAATGTTTCAGACCTGATGATTTGAAGTGTTTCAGACCTGATGACTTGATGCCACAGTGTTTCAGACCTGATGACTTGATGCCACAGAGCTTCAGACCTGATGACTTGATGCCACAGTGTTTCAGACCTGATGACTTGATGCCACACAGTGTGTTTCAGACCTGAAGACTTGATGCCACACAGTGTTTCAGACCTGATGACTTGATGCCACACAGTGTTTCAGACCTGATGACTTGATGCCACACAGTGTTTCAGACCTGATGACTTGATGCCACACAGTGTTTCAGACCTG
>JAPTMU010000254.1:49650-94685 GCA_028583405.1 Pogonophryne albipinna
CTCTCATTATCCCCCTCTCTCTCATTATCCCCCCCCTCTCTCATTATCCCCCCCTCTCTCATTATCCCCCCCTCTCTCTCATTATCCCCCCTCTCTCTCATTATCCCCCCCTCTCTCATTATCCCCCCCTCTCTCATTATCCCCTACCCCCCCCTCTCTCATTATCCCCCCTCTCTCTCATTATCCCCCCCTCTCTCTCATTATCCCCCCCTCTCTCATTATCCCCCCTCTCTCTCATTATCCCCCCTCTCTCATTATCCCCCCCTCTCTCATTATCCCCCCTCTCTCATTATCCCCCCTCTCTCTCATTATCCCCCCTCTCTCATTATCCCCCCTCTCTCTCATTATCCCCCCTCTCTCATTATCCCCCCTCTCTCTCATTATCCCCCCCTCTCTACCCCCCCCCCTCTCTCATTATCCCCCCTCTCTCTCATTATCCCCCCTCTCTCATTATCCCCCCTCTCTCTCATTATCCCCCCCTCTCTACCCCCCCCCCTCTCTCATTATCCCCCCTCTCTCTCATTATCCCCCCTCTCTCATTATCCCCCCCTCTCTCATTATCCCCCCTCTCTCATTATCCCCCCTCTCTCTCATTATCCCCCCTCTCTCATTATCCCCCCTCTCTCTCATTATCCCCCCTCTCTCATTATCCCCCCTCTCTCATTATCCCCCCCCTCTCTCATTATCCCCCCTCTCTCTCATTATCCCCCCTCTCTCATTATCCCCCCTCTCTCTCATTATCCCCCCCTCTCTACCCCCCCCCTCTCTCATTATCCCCCCTCTCTCTCATTATCCCCCCTCTCTCATTATCCCCCCTCTCTCTCATTATCCCCCCCTCTCTACCCCCCCCCCTCTCATATCCCCCCTCTCTCTCATTATCCCCCCTCTCTCTCATTATCCCCCCTCTCTCTCATTATCCCCCCTCTCTCATTATCCCCCCTCTCTCTCATTATCCCCCCTCTCTCATTATTCCCCCTCTCTCTCATTATCCCCCCTCTCTCATTATCCCCCCTCTCTCTCATTATCCCCCCTCTCTCTCATTATCCCCCCTCTCTCATTATCCCCCCTCTCTCTCATTATCCCCCCCTCTCTACCCCCCCCCCTCTCTCATTATCCCCCCCTCTCTACCCCCCCCCCAGACGGAGGCCATGCTGCAGGCGGCCGAGGCTCTCGCTGGGCCGTATGTTTGGGGTCCGTACGACATCCTAGTTCTGCCTCCATCGTTCCCCTACGGAGGAATGGAGAACCCCTGCCTCACTTTCGCCACCCCCACCCTGCTGGTATACACACTATATATACACACTATATACACACTATATAAACACTATATACACACTATATAAACACACTATATAAACACACTATATATACACACAAAAAAATACATTTGTGACCTCCTGCTAAATGATGAACCATCCAGATCTCTCAGGTCTTCAGGGACTGGTCAGCTTTCTGTCCCCAGAGTCAGAACTAAACATGGAGAAGCAGCGTTCAGTTATTATGCTCCAAATATCTGGAACAAACTCCCAGAAACCTGCAGGTCCGCTGCAACTCTGACTACTTTCAAATCCAGCAAGAAGACTTTGCTTTTTGTCGCTGCTTTTAATTGAACTATTCACATCTTAAACTGCACTGTAACTTTTATCACTGTAACTTTTATCCATGTATTTTTTCTTTTAATGTTTATTTGATTAGCTTTTCTTTTTAATGACTGATTTTAAATGCCTTTTTCTGAATGTCTTTCATTTTTGTAAAGCACTTTGAATTGCCTTGTGTTGAAAAGTGCTATATAAATAAACTTGCCTTGCAAAAAGAGGTATTTTAAACAGTAAGCCAACCAAACAGCTTTCAACAGCGACAGCTAAATGGTGGCTTGCAGGACAATCAGCTAAATGGTGGCTTGCAGGACAATCAGCTAAATGGTGGCTTGCAGGACAATCAGCTAAATGGTGGCTTGCAGGACAATCAGCTAAATGGTGGCTTGCAGGACAATCAACTAAATGGTGGCTTGCAGGACAATCAGCTAAATGGTGGCTTGCAGGACAATCAGCTAAATGGTGGCTTGCAGGACAATCAGCTAAATGGTGGCTTGCAGGACAATCAGCTAAATGGTGGCTAGCAGGACAATCAGCTAAATGGTGGCTTGCAGGACAATCAGCTAAATGGTGGCTTGCAGGACAATCAGCTAAATGGTGGCTTGCAGGACAATCAGCTAAATGGTGGCTTGCAGGGCAATCAGCTAAATGGTGGCTTGCAGGACAATCAGCTAAATGGTGGCTTGCAGGACAATCAGCTAAATGGTGGCTTGCAGGACAATCAGCTAAATGGTGGCTAGCAGGACAATCAGCTAAATGGTGGCTAGCAGGACAATCAGCTAAATGGTGGCTTGCAGGACAATCAGCAAAATTGTGGCTTGCAGGACAATCAGCTAAATGGTGGCTAGCAGGAAAATCAGCTAAATGGTGGCTTGCAGGACAATCAGCTAAATGGTGGCTAGCAGGAAAATCAGCTAAATGGTGGCTTGCAGGACAATCAGCAAAATGGTGGCTTGCAGGACAATCAGCTAAATGGTGGCTTGCAGGGCAATCAGCTAAATGGTGGCTTGCAGGACAATCAGCTAAATGGTGGCTTGCAGGACAATCAGCTAAATGGTGGCTTGCAGGACAATCAGCTAAATGGTGGCTAGCAGGACAATCAGCTAAATGGTGGCTAGCAGGACAATCAGCTAAATGGTGGCTTGCAGGACAATCAGCTAAATGGTGGCTTGCAGGACAATCAGCTTTGTGGAGGACGAGGGCTGCGTGAGATCATTTGGGTCGCATCCAACGTGTCGACTGCACATCGCAGCGCAATGTTTACCCACTGTGGGAACTTCAGTCTGTTATGAAAACGGAGGAGGACTCTGTTTGAGCAACTGGCTCAGTGCAGAGAAGTACACAGGGGGGGGAAGTACACAGGGGGGGGGAAGTACACAGGGGGGGGGAGTACACAAGGGGGGGAAGTACACAGGGGGGGGGGGAGTACACAGGGGTGGAAGTACACAGGGGGGAGGGGGGGGGGAGTACACAGGGGGGGAAGTACACAGGGGGGGGGGGAGTACACAAGGGGGGGAAGTACACAGGGGGGGAAGTACACAGGGGGGGGGGGGAGTACACAGGGGGGGAAGTACACAGGGGGGGGAGTAAGAGAGCAAATAATAATGTACTTCATCAAGTACTTTGTTTGAATGTAATAATGATGATGTTTGTGGAATCATTTATTGAAAAATGAATCTGAACTTTTCGATCTGATACGATTATAAACTGAAGCGATATAAAAATGAGCCCCATTAGAGTTTCAAACATCAGCGTATCCGCTCAGAGTCCGGTGATGACCTGCTGACGGAAATATATATATATATCAGGGTTTCCGTTTTTCAACATGTCCGTTAAAGTTTAAATCTTCCAGGCAAAATGAGAAAAGTGCCGGTCAAAGGTCTTCTTTGTTATTTATTGAGCTTTAAAACTAATTGATATGATTAGATATTAAACAAACTAATGATAGCAGATTAACTACATTATTGTAAAGTGAACAGTAACTTACAATAACACGGGAATAATAGTCAGTCTCATGCAGCTCGCGGATCAGTAATGAGTGACGTATATATATACACCCCACAGGTGTATGTTTTATTACCATGTGACTGATCAGCTGATCTCTCTCTACAGGCAGGAGACAAGTCTCTGTCCAACGTGAGTATACAACACAATCACACATGTCCACACAGTCACACATGTCCACACAGTCACACATGTTCATACATGTCCACACATGTCCACACAGTCATACATGTCCACACAGTCATACATGTCCACACAGTCACACATGTCCACACAGTCACACATGTCCACACAGTCACACATGTTCATACAGTCATACATGTTCACACATGTCCACACAGTCACACATGTCCACACAGTCATACATGTCCACACAGTCATACATGTTCACACATGTCCACACAGTCATACATGCCCACACAGTCACACATGTCCACACAGTCACACATGTTCATACATGTCCACACATGTCCACACAGTCACACATGTCCACACAGTCACACATGTTCATACATGTCCACACATGTCCACACAGTCACACATGTCCACACAGTCACACATGTTCATACAGTCACACATGTCCACACAGTCACACATGTTCATACATGTCCACACAGTCACACATGTTCATACAGTCACACATGTTCATACAGTCATACATGTTCACACAGTCACACATGTTCATACAGTCACACATGTTCATACAGTCATACATGTTCATACAGTCACACATGTCCACACAGTCATACATGTCCACACAGTCATACATGTTCACACAGTCATACATGTTCATACAGTCATACATGTCCACACAGTCACACATGTTCATACAGTCATACATGTTCATACAGTCACACATGTTCATACAGTCACACATGTTCATACATGTCCACACAGTCATACATGTCCACACAGTCATACATGTTCATACAGTCATACATGTCCACACAGTCACACATGTTCATACAGTCATACATGTTCATACAGTCATACATGTCCACACAGTCACACATGTTCATACAGTCATACATGTTCATACAGTCACACATGTTCATACATGTCCACACAGTCATACATGTCCACACAGTCACACATGTTCATACATGTCCACACAGTCATACATGTCCACACAGTCACACATGTCCACACATGTTCATACATGTCCACACATGTTCATACATGTCCACACAGTCATACATGTCCACACAGTCACACATGTCCACACAGTCACACATGTTCATACATGTCCACACAGTCACACATGTTCATACATGTCCACACAGTCATACATGTCCACACAGTCACACATGTTCATACATGTCCACACTGTCATACATGTCCACACTGTCATACATGTCCATACAGTCACACATGTCCACACATGTCCACACAGTCATACATGTTCATACATGTCCACACATGTTCACACATGTCCACACAGTCATACATGTTCACACATGTCCACACATGTTCACACATGTCCACACATGTCCACACAGTCACACATGTTCACACATGTCCACACAGTCATACATGTCCACACAGTCATACATGTCCACACAGTCATACATGTCCACACAGTCATATATGTCCACACAGTCATACATGTCCACACAGTCATACATGTCTACACAGTCACACATGTCCACACAGTCACACATGTCCACACAGTCATACATGTCCACACATGTCCACACAGTCATACATGTTCACACATGTCCACACAGTCACACATGTCCACACAGTCATACATGTCCACACAGTCATACATGTCCACACATGTTCACACATGTCCACACAGTCATACATGTTCATACATGTCCACACATGTTCACACATGTCCACACAGTCATACATGTCCACACAGTCATACATGTCCACACATGTTCACACATGTCCACACAGTCATACATGTCCACACATGTTCACACATGTCCACACAGTCATACATGTCCACACAGTCATACATGTTCACACATGTCCACACAGTCACACATGTCCACACAGTCATACATGTCCACACATGTTCACACATGTCCACACAGTCATACATGTTCACACATGTCCACACAGTCACACATGTCCACACAGTCATACATGTCCACACAGTCATACATGTCCACACATGTTCACACATGTCCACACAGTCATACATGTCCACACAGTCATACATGTTCACACATGTCCACACAGTCACACATGTCCACACAGTCATACATGTCCACACAGTCATACATGTTCACACATGTCCACACAGTCACACATGTCCACACAGTCACACATGTCCACACAGTCACACATGTCCACACAGTCACACATGTCCAGACAGTCACACATGTCCACACAGTCACACATGTACACACAGTCATACATGTCCACACAGTCACACATGTCCACACAGTCATACATGTCCACACATGTCCACACAGTCATACATGTCCACACAGTCATACATGTCTACACAGTCATACATGTCCACACATGTCCACACAGTCATACATGTCCACACAGTCATACATGTCCACACAGTCACACATGTCCACACAGTCACACATGTCCACACAGTCATACATGTTCACACATGTCCACACAGTCACACATGTCCACACAGTCATACATGTTCACACATGTCCACACAGTCACACATGTCCACACAGTCATACATGTCCACACATGTTCACACATGTCCACACAGTCATACATGTCCACACATGTTCACACATGTCCACACAGTCATACATGTTCACACATGTCCACACAGTCACACATGTCCACACAGTCACACATGTCCACACAGTCATACATGTCCACACAGTCATACATGTCCACACAGTCATACATGTCCACACATGTTCATACATGTCCACACAGTCACACATGTCCACACATGTTCATACATGTCCACACAGTCATACATGTCCACACAGTCATACATGTCCACACATGTTCACACATGTCCACACAGTCACACATGTCCACACAGTCATACATGTCCACACAGTCATACATGTCCACACAGTCACACATGTCCACACAGTCACACATGTCCACACAGTCACACATGTCCACACAGTCACACATGTCCACACAGTCACACATGTTCATGTGTTCATGTCCCTCCAGGTGATTGCTCATGAGATCTCCCACAGCTGGACGGGGAACCTGGTGACCAACAAGACCTGGGAACACTTCTGGTGAACATGATGAACACATGACTTCATTTATAAAAACCAAACAATGAACACATTCATTATATATTTAAAGCTGGGATGTGCACAGTAATATATATTCATAGTCATTTAGAGTAATGTATTTACAGTAGTATTTACATACATATCTATGCACCTGTACTGATGGATGCACCTGTTGGTTGCAGGCTGAACGAGGGCCACACGGTCTACCTGGAGAGGATGATAGGCCGGTCGATGGAGGGAGAACCCTTCAGACAGTTCAAAGCTGCTGGAGGCTGGAAGGAGCTGCAGGACTCGGTCAGTCACCTGTACACACCTGTACACACCTGTATACACCTGACACACCTGTATACACCTGTATACACCTGACACACCTGTACATACCTGACACACCTGTACACACCTGACACACACCTGTATACACCTGTATACAGGTGTGTGTCAGGTGTATACACCTGTATACACCTGACACACCTGTATACACCTGTATACACCTGACACACCTGTACATACCTGACACACCTGTACACACCTGACACACACCTGTATACACCTGTACATACCTGACACACCTGTATACACATGACACACCTGTATACACCTGACACACCTGACACACCTGTATACACCTGACACACCTGACACACCTGTACATACCTGACACACCTGTATACACCTGACACACCTGTACATACCTGACACCTGTATACACCTGACACACCTGACACACCTGTACATACCTGACACACCTGTATACACCTGACACACCTGACACACCTGTACATACCTGACACACCTGTATACACCTGACACACCTGACACACTTGTACACACCTGTACCTTTCTGTATAACTGTCTCTACATGTCTGTCTCTCACTTGTCTGTCTCTCAGGTGAACACCTTTGGAGCTAACAACCCCCTCACTAACCTGGTCCCCAGTCTTCAGGACGTGGACCCGGACGACGCCTTCTCCTCCGTCCCGTACGAGAAGGGCTTCGCTCTCCTGTATCACCTGGAGGAGCTGCTGGGGGGCCCAGGTAACAGCTGAACCCACCACGATCACCTGAACGCACCACAATCACCTGAACGCACCACAGAGCACTTGAACGCACCACGATCACTTGAACGCACCAGAGAACACCTGAACGCACCACGATCACCTGAACGCACCACGATCACCTGAACGCACCACGATCACCTGAACGCACCACAATCACCTGAACGCACCACAGAGCACTTGAACGCACCGCAGAGAACACCTGAACACACCACAGAGAACACCTGAACACATCACAGAACACCTGAACACACCGCAGAGAACACCTGAACACATCACAGAACACCTGAACGCACCACAGAACACCTGAATGCACCACAGAACACCTGAACGCACCACAGAACACCTGAACACATCACAGAACACCTGAACACACCACAGAGAACACCTGAACACACCACAGAGCACCTGAGCGCACCACAGAACACCTGAATGCACCACAGAACACCTGAGCGCACCACAGAAAACACCTTAATGCACCACAGAGCACCTGAGCACACCGCAGAGAACACCTGAACACATCACAGAACACCTGAATGCACCACAGAACACCTGAACACATCACAGAACACCTGAACGCACCACAGAACACCTGAACACATCACAGAACACCTGAACACACCACAGAGAACACCTGAATACACCACAGAGCACCTGAGCGCACCACAGAACACCTGAATGCACCACAGAACACCTGAGCGCACCACAGAAAACACCTTAATGCACCACAGAGAACACCTGAATAGATAACAGAGAGTGAGACACCTGAACGCACCACGGTCTGTTTGTTCCTTTCTCCAGAGGTGTTCATGGGCTTCGTGAAGTCGTACATCCAGATGTTTGCGTACGGCAGCGCCACCACCGACGAGTGGAAGAACTACCTGTTCACCTACTTCAAGGACAAGGTGAGACTCACCTGGACCACGTCACAACTTCATTCTGTAAAATAAATCTGTAATATTAGTTACCACGTCATTCTGTAAGTTAGGACTTTACTCTTAGAGATAAAACCGTATCCTCAGACCTGTATCAGGTCCAGCAGGTGAAACTCACCGGGGTTTTTCTCTGGTCTCAGGTGGACGTCCTGAACCAGGTGGACTGGGACGCCTGGATGTTCACCCCGGGGATGCCTCCAGTCAAACCTCAGTGAGTGCTCCTCCGTCTGCGTCTTTATATCTCTTTAAATATTGAAAGCCCTTTAACCCTCACCTGTCTCAGGTACGACACCACGCTGGCCGACGCCTGCATCGCCCTGAGCCAGAGGTGGATCAAGGTGAGACCTGTTTTTATTATTAGTATTATTATTATTAGTATTTATTGTTTACTATTGTTCTTAATATCCTCTCCAGGCCACAGAGCAGGACCTGAGCAGCTTCAAGGTGTCGGACATGAAGCCGCTGTCGTCTCATCAGGTCATCGAGTTCCTGTCTCTGCTGCTTCAGGAGGTAACACACCTGAGCTTCAGTATTATGACGTCATACCATTAAATACCTCCCAGCATGCTTTGCATTGATTTCCTGTCTGTCCCTGAAGGCGGCGCTGCCTCTGACTCACGTGAAGAAGATGCAGGAAGTTTACGATCTGAACGCGAGCAAGAACGCTGAGATCCGCTTCAGGTGAGAGTCGCCGTCTGCTGCTGACAACACCACGGCACGAATATCACTTTATACGCAAAGTAGTTCGTCTTCGTCCTCAAAGTTATGATGTTTATCTCAGTCACCATGTTTTCTCAGTGTTACCATGTTCTCTCAGAGTTGCAATGTTTTGTCCAATCAGGTGGCTGCGTCTCTGCGTGCGCTCGCGGTGGGAGGAGGCTGTTCCCATGGCGATGAAGATGGCAACGGATCAGGGCCGGATGAAGTTCACCCGCCCGCTCTTCATGTATTTAAACAAACCGTTTCTACTCTTTATTTAAACGTTGAACCTGCTTCTCTGAGCCTCGGTGTTTTCCCTCATTCCGCAGAGAGGTGTTTACCTTCGACAAGTATCGTGACGAGGCGGTCCGGATGTTCCAGTCTCACCGCGGTGCGATGCACCCCGTCACCGCCGGACTCGTGGCCAAAGACCTGAAGATCCAAGCTAGCAGCAGCTTGTAAAGCTCGCAGATACTTCAAGTCGTTTTCCTGCAGAAATGTCTTTAAATGCTTTCATCAGAAATGTTGATGCTTTTTTCTTTTATATCATAAAATCTTTAGGGGTGTCGGGATAAATATCGGTAGCTCCGATAACGAATTGAAATATAGACTTAAAGTCACACGTTTATCTTCCAAATAATAAAGAGAGTATTGCAGGAATCAGGACGCTTCAGATTTCAGAGCTTCTTCAGAAACACAACGTTAAGCAAGAAGACGTTAAGCAAGAAGACGTTAAGCAAGAAGACGTTAAGCAAGAAGACGTTAAGAAACTGCGGTTATTGCAGATGGTTTTACCGACACTCCTGATGTTTCCTGTTTAAAAAACAGAAGAAGAAATAAAAATGTCTTCAGTGAATCGTCTCTCTCTCTTTGTAATCTGTTTAAAATATTAACAAGGACTTTAAAGAGTCCTCTCCTGCTGATGTTCAGGTGTATGTCGGTATGTAGTGTCTCTACTTTAAAGAGTCCTCTCCTGCTGATGTTCAGGTGTATATCAGTATGTAGTGTCTCTACTTTAAAGAGTCCTCTCCTGCTGATGTTCAGGTGTATTTCAGTATGTAGTGTCTCTACTTTAAAGAGTCCTCTCCTGCTGATGTTCAGGTGTATATCAGTATGTAGTGTCTCTACTTTAAAGAGTCCTCTCCTGCTGATGTTCAGGTGTATATCAGTATGTAGTGTCTCTACTTTAAAGAGTCCTCTCCTGCTAATGTTCAGGTGTATGTCGGTATGTAGTGTCACTACTTTAAAGAGTCCTCTCCTGCTGATGTTCAGGTGTATATCAGTATGTAGTGTCTCTACTTTAAAGAGTCCTCTCCTGCTGATGTTCAGGTGTATGTCGGTATGTAGTGTCACTACTTTAAAGAGTCCTCTCTTGCTGATGTTCAGGTGTATGTCGGTATGTAGTGTCTCTACTTTAAAGAGTCCTCTCCTGCTGATGTTCAGGTGTATATCAGTATGTAGTGTCTCTACTTTAAAGAGTCCTCTCCTGCTGATGTTCAGGTGTATATCAGTATGTAGTGTCTCTACTTTAAAGAGTCCTCTCCAGCTGATGATCAGGTGTATATCAGTATGTAGTGTCTCTACTTTAAAGAGTCCTCTCCTGCTGATGTTCAGGTGTATATCAGTATGTAGTGTCTCTACTTTAAAGAGTCCCCTCCTGATGTTCAGGTGTATATCAGTATGTAGTGTCTCTACTTTAAAGAGTCCCCTCCTGATGTTCAGGTGTATATCAGTATGTAATGTCTCTACTTTAAAGAGTCCCCTCCTGATGTTCAGGTGTATATCAGTATGTAGTGTCTCTACTTTAAAGAGTCCTCTCCTGCTGATGTTCAGGTGTATATCAGTATGTAATGTCTCTACTTTAAAGAGTCCCCTCCTGATGTTCATGTGTATGTCAGTATGTAATGTCTCTACTTTAAAGAGTCCCCTCCTGATGTTCAGGTGTATGTCAGTATGTAGTGTCTCTACTTTAAAGAGTCCTCTCCTGATGTTCAGGTCTATATCAGTATGTAGTGTCTCTACTTTAAAGAGTCCCCTCCTGATGTTCAGGTGTATATCAGTATGTAGTGTCTCTACTTTAAAGAGTCCTCTCCTGATGTTCAGGTGTATATCAGTATGTAGTGTCTCTACTTTAAAGAGTCCCCTCCTGATGTTCAGGTGTATGTCAGTATGTAGTGTCTCTACTTTAAAGAGTCCCCTCCTGATGTTCAGGTGTATGTCAGTATGTAGAGTCTCTACTTTAAAGAGTCCCCTCCTGATGTTCAGGTGTATATCAGTATGTAGTGTCTCTACTTTAAAGAGTCCTCTCCTGATGTTCAGGTGTATATCAGTATGTAGTGTCTCTACTTTAAAGAGTCCTCTCCTGATGTTCAGGTGTATATCAGTATGTAGTGTCTCTACTTTAAAGAGTCCCCTCCTGATGTTCAGGTGTATGTCAGTATGTAGTGTCTCTACTTTAAAGAGTCCCCTCCTGATGTTCAGGTGTATGTCAGTATGTAGAGTCTCTACTTTAAAGAGTCCCCTCCTGATGTTCAGGTGTATATCAGTATGTAGTGTCTCTACTTTAAAGAGTCCCCTCCTGATGTTCAGGTGTATATCAGTATGTAGTGTCTACTTTAAAGAGTCCTCTCCTGATGTTCAGGTGTATATCAGTATGTAGTGTCTCTACTTTAAAGAGTCCTCTCCTGATGTTCAGGTGTATATCAGTATGTAGTGTCTCTACTTTAAAGAGTCCCCTCCTGATGTTCAGGTGTATATCAGTATGTAGTGTCTCTACTTTAAAGAGTCCTCTCCTGATGTTCAGGTGTATATCAGTATGTAGTGTCTCTACTTTAAAGAGTCCTCTCCTGATGTTCAGGTGTATATCAGTATGTAGTGTCTCTACTTTAAAGAGTCCTCTCCTGATGTTCAGGTGTATATCAGTATGTAGTGTCTCTACTTTAAAGAGTCCTCTCCTGATGTTCAGGTGTATATCAGTATGTAGTGTCTCTACTTTAAAGAGTCCTCTCCTGATGTTCAGGTGTATATCAGTATGTAGTGTCTCTACTTTAAAGAGTCCTCTCCTGATGTTCAGGTGTATATCAGTATGTAGTGTCTCTACTTTAAAGAGTCCTCTCCTGATGTTCAGGTGTATATCAGTATGTAGTGTCTCTACTTTAAAGAGTCCTCTCCTGATGTTCAGGTGTATATCAGTATGGCAACTATTAGTCGAACCGCATAATCCTGCTTTATCAGACCATTTCTTAGTAACTTTTGAAGTACTGTTACTAGACTACAAAGCATTAGTCAAAAGCTCCTGCAGCAGAAACCTATCTGTTAGTGCTATAGCCAAATTTAAGGACGAGATTCCACCAATATTTAACTCGATAGCATGTCTGCATGTAAGGGAGGAAGCTTATACAAAATGTACACCACCCCAAATTGATCATGTTGTTGATAGTGCTACAGATGCGCTGCGAATAAAATTAGACTCTGTTGCTCCTTTGAAAAAGAAGAAAATAAAACAACATAGATTAGCTCCATGGCATAATGCCGAAACCCGCAAAATAAAGCAAAAGTCGAGACAACTTGAAAGGATATGGCGTTCCACTAAACTTGAAGAATCTCGTTTAATTTGGCATATTACTCTCAATGAATATAAGAAAGCACTGCGTAAAGCGAGAGCAGCCTACTACTCTTCATTAATAGATGAGAATAAGAATAATGCAAGATTTCTTTTCAGCACTGTAGCCAGGCTGACAGAGAGCCATAGCTCGATTGAGCCTTCTATTCCCATAGCACTCAGTAGTAATGATTTTATGTGCTTTTTTAACGATAAAATTGTTACTCTTAGAAACAAAATTAATGACCTCTTGCCTTTGACCAGTATAGTGTTATCAACAGCTCCCGGAAACGTAAGTTCTAATATTACACTAGATAGTAAACTAGAATGCTTTTCAGCCATTAACCTTGAACAATTAAATTCAATGATTCTCTCTTCTAAACCATCAACGTGTATGTTAGACCCAATTCCAACTAAGCTGTTGAAGGAAGTTTTTCCATTAATTGGCACTTCTTTATTAAATATTATGAATATGTCTTTATTATCAGGCTATGTTCCACAATCATTCAAAGTAGCAGTGATAAAACCGCTTCTTAAAAAGCACAACCTCGATCCAGAGGTTTTAGCCAATTATAGACCTATTTCTAATCTTCCGTTCCTCTCAAAAATTCTTGAGAAAGCGGTCGCAAAACAGTTGTGTGATTACTTAAAAAACAATGATTTATTTGAAGATTTTCAGTCTGGCTTTAGAACACATCATAGCACAGAGACAGCTCTGGTTAAAGTCACAAATGACATTCTAATAGCCTCAGACAAGGGACTTGTCTCTATTCTTGTCTTGCTCGATCTCAGTGCTGCATTTGATACTATCGATCATGATATCTTATTGCAAAGACTAGAGCACTTAGTTGGCATACAGGGAACTGCTTTAGGCTGGTTTAGGTCCTATCTATCTGAACGCTCTCAGTTTGTACGTGTCAATGATGAATCTTCCACGCAAACCAAAGTTAGCCATGGAGTGCCACAGGGCTCAGTGCTCGGACCTATTTTGTTCACATTATATATGCTTCCGTTAGGCAATATTATAAGGAATCATTCTGTAAATTTTCATTGTTATGCAGATGATACTCAACTATATTTATCAATCAAGCCTGATGAAATTAATCATCTAAATAAAATTCAAGACTGCCTCAAGGACTTAAAAACGTGGATGACCTTAAACTTTTTGATGTTAAACACGACCAAAACTGAAGTTATTGTACTTGGCCCGAAGAATCTACGAAACAAATTATCTAAAGATATACTAACTATGGATGGCATTAATTTGGCCTCCAGTGAGACTGTAAGGAATCTTGGTGTTATATTTGATCAGGATTTATCCTTTAACGCCCACATAAAATCAATTTCAAGGACCGCCTACTTCCATCTACGTAACATTGCAAAAATCAGGCATATCTTGCCTCAAAACGATGCAGAGAAACTAGTCCATGCATTTGTTACTTCAAGGCTGGATTATTGTAACTCTTTATTATCAGGGTGTACCAAGAAGTCAGTCAAGTCGCTTCAGCTGATTCAAAATGCTGCAGCTCGTGTACTAACCAGAGTTAGGAAAAGGGACCACATTACTCCTGTTCTGGCTGCCTTACACTGGCTCCCTATAGAACACAGGATAGAATTTAAAATTCTTCTTCTCGCCTACAAAGCCCTTAATGGGCAGGCGCCATCTTACCTTAAAGAACTCATTATACCCTACTGTCCTACTAGGGCATTGCGTTCCAAGAATGCAGGGTTGTTGGTTGTTCCTAGAGTCTCTAAAAGTACAATGGGAGCCAGAGCCTTTTCTTATCAAGCTCCACATTTGTGGAATCAGCTTCCAGTTTGTGTTCGGGCGGCAGACACCCTATCTGTTTTTAAGAGTGCGCTTAAGACCTTCCTTTTTGATAAAGCTTATAGTTAGGGCTGATTAGATTCAGCCCCTAGTTTTGCTGATAGGCTTAGTTTGTCGGGGGACATCTTACTTCTTCCTTCTCTCTGTCTATACCTGTGTACTCTCATGTTCCGATTAACCCAGCTTCCCCAAATTTCTTTCTTTTTGGTGTCTATATACGCTGGGAGCCGGAGTCATGGATGATTCTGCGGTCCTGTGTCCTGCATCGCGAGCCCTGGATCTTGAGTCGTGGCTGTGGTCATGGATCATAGGTCCTGGATGGATATCCTCGTGGATTCATCTTCCTATTATACACACATGCATTTCCAAACATTTGGACTACCTATGTTGCAAATGTATTATCATTTCAATTTACACACGGCATCTATTGCACGTCTGTCCGTCCTGGGAGAGGGATCCCTCCTCTGTTGCTCTCCCTGAGGTTTCTCCCATTTTTCCCTTTAAAACTGTGGGTTTTCTTCGGAAGTTTTTCCTTGTACGATGTGAGGGTCTAAGGACAGAGGGTGTCGTATTGTCATACTGATATTTTGTACAAACTGTGAAGTCCACTGAGACAAATGTAACATTTGTGATATTGGGCTATATAAATAAACATTGATTGATTGATTGATTGATTGATATCAGTATGTAGTGTCTCTACTTTAAAGGTAAACAAATGTAAACCAGGAAATATAACATGTGTTTTATTAATAATAAACAGATGGCAGGATGAGAGGAGGTAAGGCCCACAGCTGATTGCACAATACAAATAAATACATTTAATACTAAGTATTTAATGTTGTAGGGCGGCCCGGCTCCATGAGTCCATGCCAGACCCGGCTCCATGAGTCCATGCCAGACCCGGCTCCATGAGTCCATGCCAGACCCGGCTCCATGAGTCCATGCCAGACCCGGTCCAAAACTTTCAAAAATAACTGAAGAACTGGACTTTCTGTTCCTCATGGATCTCAGAAACATTCAAAGGTGAACCAGGTCCTGGTCCTCTGGTTCAGGGCCAGGTGAGACCGAGTCCCTGGCTCAGGACCCCCTCCAGGTCCTGGTCCTGCAGCCGGTGCTCCTCCAGCTGAGCCACCAGAGAGTCTCTCTGCTGGACCACCTCCAGCAGCTCCTGCAGAACCAGAACCTCCTCCAGCAGCTGGACTTCCGGCTTCAAGTGGTCTGCATAAACAAGAAGGTTAAATAAAGGTTAGCCCTTCAGAATAAGAGCATGAGTCATATTAAATGTTTTATTGTCTAAAAAGAACAGGAAGTGGTTTCACCTTCCACGGCCATCTGGTCTCGGAGCTCCTGCTGCAGGCGGCTCTGCCGGTCCTCCAACTCCACCTCCCGGGCCCTGAAACACAGGAACACACCTGAGACAAGCACCCACCAGAACCTGGACCTGAGGATCCAGAGAAACCTGGACCTGAGGATCCAGAGGAACCTGAGCTTGCACCTGAGGATCCAGAGGAACCAGGCCCTGCTGAATGTCAACCACACAGTCCTGGTTCTGCTGCAGGACTTGAAGGTCAGGAACTCACGAGATCATGAGTTCAGACTCGTATCGGAGCAGGCAGTTCTTCTGCTGGACCAATAGGAACCACTGCTGCATCAGCGCCGGGTGGTCCAGTTTCCCCAGACCTGCAGAGAGTGTATCAGTTAATGCTCTATGCTGCAGATGTACTGGTGGTCTTATCTGGGGTACTGGTGGTCCTATCTGGGGTCCGGTACCTTCCAGGTGAAGCTCCACATCCTCGCTGTCGGGGGAGTCGCCCCAAAACTCTGAAACACATCAAATCCGCAGTGCTTACATAATGACTTTCCGTACGGAGAGTCCTCGGTATATCGAGCGTTAATAACCCTCCATAGAACAGAAGATCGTGCAGACGTGTATTTAATATATTGTTGGACATCAGGAAGTAAAGAGTACCTGTTTCCCCCCTCAGGACCCTCTCCAGCCCCACCCCCCTCTCCTCCAGCTGTTTCTGTTTCTCCTCCACCTGCTGCAGCTGCCTCTGGGTCATCTGAAGAAAATACAAAATAAAGTCCAGAAAAAATATTGAAATGTCTAAAAACCTTAAATGAAATATCACACCCCCCCCCCCTCACCTGAGTGCCCCCCCTCACCTGAGCTCCCCCCCTCACCTGAGCGCTCCCCCTCACCTGAGCGCCCCCCCCTCACCTGAGCGCCCCCCCCTCACCTGAGCTCCCCCCTCACCTGAGCTCGATGCAGCCTCTGCAGCTCTTCCCGTCTCCGCCTCCGCCCCCCCGGGACCTGCCTCCTTACCCCCTTCTCCTCCTCCCCCCCCCTCAGGAACAGCGCCTCCTTCAGGCTGAGGATCGACGGCTCCTGGGGGAGAAACAGCCCCCCCGACGCCAGAGGGGGACATGAGGTGGTCCGTCTTTGAGGGGCGGGGGTCCTCAGGGAGCGCCTCTGAAATAGGAGAGACCAATTTACTGAGGGGTTGGGGGGGTCGTAGTCGTACATGTTACAGAGTAATGGGGGGGCAAACCATGTTACAGAATAAGGGGGGGTCGTACCATGTTACAGAGTAAGGGGGGGGTACCATGTTACAGAGTAATGGGGGGGCAAACCATGTTACAGAGTAAGGGGGGGGCAAACCATGTTACAGAGTAAGGGGGAGGGCATACCATGTTACAGAGTAAGGGGGGGTCGTACAATGTTACGGAGTAAGGGGGGGTACCATGTTACAGAGTAAGGGTGGTGGGTACCATGTTACAGAGTAAGGGGGGGTCGTACAATGTTACAGAGTAAGGGGGGGGTACCATGTTACAGAGTAAGGGGGGGTACCATGTTACAGAGTAAGGGGGGGTACCATGTTACAGAGTAAGGGGGGGTACCATGTTACAGAGTAAGGGGGGAATACCATGTTACAGAGTAAGGGGGGGGCATACCATGTTACAGAGTAAGGGGGGTCATACAATGTTACAGAGTAAGGGGGGGGGTACCATGTTACAGAGTAAGGGGGGGTACCATGTTACAGAGTAAGGGGGGGTACCATGTTACAGAGTAAGGGGGGGAATACCATGTTACAGAGTAAGGGGGGGCATACCATGTTACAGAGTAAGGGGGGTCATACAATGTTACAGAGTAAGGGGGGTACCATGTTACAGAGTAAGGGGGGGTACCATGTTACAGAGTAAGGGGGGGAATACCATGTTACAGAGTAAGGGGGGGCATACCATGTTACAGAGTAAGGGGGGGCATACCATGTTACAGAGTAAGGGGGGGCATACCATGTTACAGAGTAAGGGGGGGTCGTACAATGTTACAGAGTAAGGGGGGGTACCATGTTACAGAGTAAGGGGGGGTACCATGTTACAGAGTAAGGGGGGGGTACCATGTTACAGAGTAAGGGGGGAATACCACGTTACAGAGTAAGGGGGGAATACCATGTTACAGAGTAAGGGGGGGAATACCATGTTACAGAGTAAGGGGGGGCATACCATGTTACAGAGTAAGGGGGGGGCATACCATGTTACAGAGTAAGGGGGGGGTGAATACCATGTTACAGAGTAAGGGGGGGTCATACAATGTTACAGAGTAAGGGGGGGGTACCATGTTACAGAGTAAGGGGGGGTACCATGTTACAGAGTAAGGGGGGGGGTACCATGTTACAGAGTAAGGGGGGGAATACCATGTTACAGAGTAAGGGGGGGAATATCATGTTACAGAGTAAGGGGGGGTCTGTACCTTGATGGCGTATGCTCGTTGGAAGGCCAGAGCGTGTGGAACATACGGCGGATTCTCCCGGTTCTCCTGGTTCTTCTTCACTGAGACCCTCTGGAGGTTGGAGGTCAGTTTGGACAGGTGTTTATCAATGACATCATCGCCTGTAGCTGTCTTCTGATTGGCTGAAGTCTTCTTCTGCTTCCTGTCAGCAGGAACAACTGTCCTCCTCTCCGCCCCCTCTGTCTCTGACCCCACGCCCTTATATGGCGGAAGATCTGGGGTAATGGCGTCAAACGAGCCCCGCCCCCTGGGAGCGGTTTCCCTGACAACGGCATGTGTGGCCGGGTACAGTTCCTCATCAGAGGCGGAGCCATGTCTTGGGGACGAGGTCTCAGACTGAGGCGTTCCACTTCCTGCTGCTGAAGACATGAATAACAATTACATAAAGTATTGATTTAACAACAATTCTATATGCAAGCACTCACCGTCACTCGACTCCTGTTCACTGCCTTCTTCTTCTTCTTCTTCTTCCTCCTCCTCCTCCTCCTCCTCCTCCTCCTTCAGGTGCTTCTTCACAGTTTCCCTCCATGGAGTTTTCTCTTCTGAAGTCCCACTGCTCCCCTCCTCCATCCCCGACTCTGAACTGAAAACAATGTTCACAATTTTGCAGTTGGGGTTCATTATTTTCTCCAGGCATTAATCACCTTCCATACTCACCTGGTTTTGTCCACCTCGTTTTTCAGGCTGAAATTGAAATGATGCAGCGACTCTTCCTCCTCTTCCTCTCTGGACCAACGGGGGGGCTCCTCCTCTTCGCTCCTCTCTCCCCCCTCCCTCACAGAAACAGCTGCCGACACACACACACACACACAAGCACACACACACACACACAGAAACACACACACACTGAAGCCCGCCGTATAAAGAGCAGCTCAGAGGCGACCAGAGACTGTCGGTCATAGAAACAGGAGAGGGGGGACAGGTGAGACAGAAACAGGGGGGGGGGGGCTCACCTGAGGAGCGCCGGCGCCCGGAGAGGGGGGGGGCCAGAGACGCCTGTGGAGAAAACAAACACACCTGTGATCACACATCATGAACACCTGTCATCTTATAAAACTTTATTAGACGAGAGTCTCTTACGATGGATGCTCGGTGGGGGGGGGGTCGGGTCCTCAGGCAGGGGTCACAGTGCAGACAGTAAAACCTCCCTGAAACCACAGAAGAAGAAACATAGGAGCTTCAACTATGGATATGTAAAAAAACAACAAAAACAACAACAACAACTAAACCTAAGCTCCCCGAAACAACAGAAGAAGAGGCTTAAACTAGAGAATGCAATTCCTGAAGAAATTGCTAATGGGAATGCTAATAGGAATGCTAATAGGGTTAGGTTAGTTAACCTAACCCTATTAGGGTTAGGGTTAGTTGGGTTAGTTAACCTAACCCTAATAGGGTTAGGTTAACTAACCTAACCCTATTAGGGTTTGGGTTAGTTAACCTAACCCTAATAGGGTTAGGTTAACTAACCTAACCCTATTAGGGTTAGGGTTAGTTGGGTTAGTTAACCTAACCCTAATAGGGTTAGGTTAACTAACCTAACCCTATTAGGGTTAGGGTTAGGTTAACTAACCCTAACCCTATTAGGGTTAGGGTTAGTTGGGTTAGTTAACCTAACCCTAATAGGGTAAGGGAAAGGTCTGCCTTATGGACAGGTTTAACATGTGATTTGTCGTTTAAATGTACAAATGTCCGCACAATGGAAATGTGACGTCAACTTATAATGCAAAGTCCCTGCCACCGACAGGACAAATTTGACCCACTGTACCTACATACTTGGGGGTGCTCTACGCATGTGTCTGTGTCCACCCCGTGGATCATGGACATTACATTTGGGGTCCACGAAGCAAACACCCTGCTAACAGCACTGATGATCCCCGCATAAAAGCGCTGATCTGAGGGTAAAATAATCATCATTCTGTATATAAATATGCTATGTCAATATCCTGGACATTTCCTTTTAACTTTGGGGTCCACGAAGCTGACACCAGCCGTGATACCCGCATAAAAGCGCTGATCTGAGGGTAAAATAATCATCATTCTGTATATAAATATGCTATGTCAGTATCCTGGACATTTCCTTTTAACTTTGGGGTCCACGAAGCTGACACCAGCCGTGATACCCGCATAAAAGCGCTGATCTGAGGGTAAAATAATCATCATTCTGTATATAAATATGCTATGTCAATATCCTGGACATTTCCTTTTAACTTTGGGGTCCACGAAGCTGACACCAGCCGTGATACCCGCATAAAAGCGCTGATCTGAGGGTAAAATAATCATCATTCTGTATATAAATATGCTATGTCAGTATCCTGGACATTTCCTTTTAACTTTGGGGTCCACGAAGCTGACACCAGCCGTGATACCCGAATAAAAGCGCTGATCTGAGGGTAAAATAATCATCATTCTGTATATAAATATGCTATGTCAATATCCTGGACATTTCCTTTTAACTTTGGGGTCCACGAAGCTGACACCAGCCGTGATACCCGCATAAAAGCGCTGATCTGAGGGTAAAATAATCATCATTCTGTATATAAATATGCTATGTCAATATCCTGGACATTTCCTTTTAACTTTGGGGTCCACGAAGCTGACACCAGCCGTGATACCCGCATAAAAGCGCTGATCTGAGGGTAAAATAATCATCATTCTGTATATAAATATGCTATGTCAATATCCTGGACATTTCCTTTTAACTTTGGGGTCCACGAAGCTGACACCAGCCGTGATACCCGCATAAAAGCGCTGATCTGAGGGTAAAATAATCATCATTCTGTATATAAATATGCTATGTCAGTATCCTGGACATTTCCTTTTAACTTTGGGGTCCACGAAGCTGACACCAGCCGTGATACCCGAATAAAAGCGCTGATCTGAGGGTAAAATAATCATCATTCTGTATATAAATATGCTATGTCAATATCCTGGACATTTCCTTTTAACTTTGGGGTCCACGAAGCTGACACCAGCCGTGATACCCGCATAAAAGCGCTGATCTGAGGGTAAAATAATCATCATTCTGTATATAAATATGCTATGTCAATATCCTGGACATTTCCTTTTAACTTTGGGGTCCACGAAGCTGACACCCTGCTAACAGCAGTGATCAGCACCTGACAGTCATTTCAAAGGGTTTTAAATCGTTTTTTTCACTTTTAAAAACAGCTTTCTGCCCTGGAAATGATTTCTAACCATTATTACCGTTATGGAGAGGCTGCAGGGAGACTTTACCCGGCTTGTAAGCACTCATTCCGGGGTAATAAAGCCAAGTGCATCACCCTGGAGCTCTTTGTAAGCCCTTCTAACCATTATTACCGTTATGGAGGGGCTGCATGAACACTTTACCCAGCTTTCACACACTTCTTCCTGGCTAAGAAAGCCATGTGCATCACCCTGGAGCTCTGCCTGTGAGTGTGGGACCCTGCCTACAGCAGTGAACCTGCTGCCAGCATTACAAACATATTAATCAGGCATTTTAACACTTTTTTCCATGAAAATTATTTTTAATCACTATCATGGGGCTATATAAATCAAATTCCGGGTAATTAGGAGCACAATTGTACCTTTTACTATTTAAATGTATTTGTATTATATATTTTTGGGCTATTAAAATGACATTTCTGGGTGACTTTGTCAGTTTATGGAGCTTAGTCCACAATTCCCGGAGGTTCCAGGCCGAATTTGGGAGCTCATAGGCGGCCTGCCATGCGCCCCCACCCGTGGAAAGCAAAAAAAAGTAAAGAAAACGGTCAATTATATCTTAAAATAGTCAAAAATGAAGTTTTTTAAAATTCTCGAAAAAACGGCTAAGTGCCCACGGAGGAGGGGCTAAAAAAAACTCAAGTCTTAGGCGCTTCCGGCGGAAGCCCCGGACACAATTTCACCCCCACCTTTCATTTTACAAGGGAGAGGGGTTTCGAGACCTCCCTTCCTCCGTCAATTATTTCTATTCATCTTTTCCAAGCTACCATCTGCACGAAATCGGAAACCCGGTTTTTGAGAGCACTTAGAAAAAAAACGGCTGTTTCACATCATGGAGGAATGTGTCCGCTACAAGAGTGCTTTGGCTCGGATACAATTGTTGCCTGGAGGACCCCCAATCATGGTTCTTAACACACTTTAAGTTTTTGAACGTGCCTCTGGAGGAATACAAGGGGCGTTGTCACGTAATTACGATACACTATTTTGGGATACAATTTATCCATTTTCACCCCTTCCTCTGGTTCTTCCAAAAGTTAACTTGCTTTTTCTGCCTCTGGAGGAATGTAAGGGGAGTTGCCAGGGGACTTTACCTGCATTATGGTGCACTATTTTCGGATACATTTTATCCATTTTCACCCTTTTCTATGGTTCTTCCAAAAGTTAACTTGAACTTTTTCTGCCTCTGGAGGAATGTAAAGGGAGTTGTCAGGGGACTCTACCCGCCTTATGGAACACTATCTTGGGGTACTTTTATCCATTTTCACCCCTTTTTTATGGTTCTCCAAAAAGATAACAGAGTATTTCCAGACTCTGGAGGAATGTAAGGGGAGTTGCCAGGGGACTTTACCTGCATTATGGTGCACTATTTTCGGATACATTTTATCCATTTTCACCCTTTTCTATGGTTCTTCCAAAAGTTAACTTGAACTTTTTCTGCCTCTGGAGGAATGTAAAGGGAGTTGCCAGGGGACTCTACCCGCCTTATGGAACACTATCTTGGGGTACTTTTATCCATTTTTCACCCCTTTTTTATGGTTCTCCAAAAAGATAACAGAGTATTTCCAGACTCTGGAGGAATGTAAGGGGAGTTGCCAGGGGACTTTACCTGCATTATGGTGCACTATTTTCGGATACATTTTATCCATTTTCACCCTTTTCTATGGTTCTTCCAAAAGTTAACTTGAACTTTTTCTGCCTCTGGAGGAATGTAAAGGGAGTTGCCAGGGGACTCTACCCGCCTTATGGAACACTATCTTGGGGTACTTTTATCCATTTTTCACCCCTTTTTTATGGTTCTCCAAAAAGATAACAGAGTATTTCCAGACTCTGGAGGAATGTAAGGGGAGTTGCCAGGGGACTCTACCCGCCTTATGAAACACTATTTTGGGGTACTTTTATCCATTTTCACCCCTTTCCTATGGTTCTCCAAAAAGATAACAGAGTATTTCCAGACTCTGGAGGAATGTAAGGGGAGTTGTCAGGGGACTCTACCTGCATTATGAAGCAGTATTTTCGGATACATTTGGCGGCTTTTCATGGTTCTCCCAAAGGCGAACTCAGACTTTTTCCTGATTTCTCACTGATCGAATGGTAAACGCGACCCGCCATCGGAGGGCCTTCTCCCCCGGTCCACGTGCCGGTGCTTTGGCTGTCGGTTCCTCCGAACTGCGGGTTCGACTCTAACGGCCGGGAGGGTGTGCTGTGTGGGGGTAACCCTGCGTGTCTCTTCCCTCCCGGGCCGCCCGATATGAAGCGTGACCGAGACGAACCGTCTGACTCAGGGGTCCCACCACGGGTCCCACAGCGGGACGGAGGTTCCGGGCTGGAACCACCCCACCTCCGCCGCGCTGCGCCCGGCAAAAACTCATGTTTCTCTTACCCTCCACTGTTGCATAGCGGCCTTCGTCGGCTGCGGCATTCAGCAATTGGCCTTGCTCCGGGCACCGGTTCCCCCGGGGACCAGTGTTCGGTGGCTTCACATGATATAGGGTCGACCCTACTTCATCACAGGCTACCTGTTTGATCCTGGGTAACAACCATATGTGCTTGTCTGCAAAGAGGGAACTGCCTGGTCCTGCCCTGGTGTTCCTCTACGGCTAGTGTCCAGCCGTCAGCTGTGCTAACAGCAAGTTTGACCCGCCATCGGAGGGCCTTCTCCCCGGGTCCACATGCCGGTGCTTGGCGGTCGGAATAATAATATTTTACAGGGCTCAGGGGTCTGCACTTTGAAGCTCCTGGAGCGGACAGATATATGTGTATTTGCCTGAATGATGGAAATAAACAAAAAATGCTATTTTACAGGACATGACGGATATAGGTGTATTTTCACTGCTTTTTGGAAATACACGAAATGTGATTTTGCAGGGCGACACGCAGGGTCCTCGGCAGTAAGTCGGACCCATTTCCGGTGAGGGTTGGCCTCCGCCAGGGCTGCGCTTTGTCACCAATCCTGTTTGTAATATACATGGATCGGATTTCGAGGCGTAGTCATGGGGGAGGGGGTCTGCAGTTCGGTGGACTAAGGATTGCACCACTGCTTTTTGCAGATGATGTGGTTCTGATGGCTTCATCGGTCTGCGACCTTCAGCACTCACTGGATCGGTTCGCAACCGAGTGTGAAGCGGCTGGGATGAGGATCAGCACCTCCAAATCTGAGGCCATGGTTCTCAGCAGGAAACCGATGGACTGTCCACTCCAAGTAGGGAATGAGTCCTTACCCCAAGTGAAGGAGTTCAAGTATCTCGGGGTCTTGTTCTCGAGTGAGGGAACAATGGAGCGTGAGATGGGCCGGAGAATCGGAGCAGCGGGAGCGGTACTGCAGTCGCTTTACCGCACCGTTGTGACGAAAAGGGAGCTGAGCCGGAAGGCAAAGCTCTCTGTCTACCGGGCCATTTTCGTTCCTACCCTCACCTATGGTCATGAAGGATGGGTCATGACCGAAAGAACGAGATCGCGGATACAAGCGGCCGAGATGGGTTTTCTCCGCAGGGTGGCTGGTGTCTCCCTTAGGGATAAGGTGAGAAGTTCGGTCATCAGGGAGGGACTCGGAGTTGAGCCGCTCCTCCTTCGCGTCGAAAGGAGCCAGTTGAGGTGGTTCGGGCACCTAGTTAGGATGCCACCTGGGCGCCTCCCTAGGGAGGTGTTCCAGGCACGTCCAGCTGGGAAGAGACCAAGGGGTAGACCTAGGACCAGGTGGAGGGATTATATCTCTTCGCTGGCCAGGGAGCGCCTTGGGATCCCCCAGTCAGAGCTGGTTGATGTCGCCAGGGAAAAGGAAGTTTGGGGCTCTCTGCTGGAACTGCTACCCCCGCGACCCGACCACGGATAAGCGGAAGAAGATGGATGGATGGATGGACACGCAGCTCATTTTACCCATGTGATGTGGTGCAGTACATTACGGAGCTGTCGTTTAACCAACGTGATGTACCAGGGGCATGAGGTTCTGTAGGGTGTGAACATCTGAGTTTAGTCCGTGGTGGAGTGCTTAAGTCCGGGGGCCCGGGGTCTCACGGTGTGCGATGTTATGGAAGTGCGCATGTTAGGGATATATGCTGGGGCTGTGAAGAAGGCCGAATATGGATGCTAGTGGGCGGACAGTAAAGCACCGCAAACTCCACCCCCCCCCCCCCCCCCCCTTTAAGGCTCCCATGGGCACGAGGTTCTCGAGGGTGTGATCATCTGGGTTTAGTCCGTGGGGGAGTGCTTAATTTCGGGGTCCCGGGGTCTCACGGTGCGAGGTTATGGAGGTTATTCGAAATTCTCAAAAAACGGCTAAGTGCCAACGGAGGAGGGGCTCACAAAAACTCAAGTCTTCGGCGCTTCCGGCGGAAGCCCCGGACACATTTTCACCCCCACGTTTCATTTTACAAGGGAGAGGGGCTTCGAGACCTCCCTTCCTCCGTCAAATAAATCTATTCATCTTTTCCAAGCTACCATCTGCACGAAATCGGAAACCCGGTTTTTGAGAGCACTTAGAAAAAAAACGGCTGTTTCACATCATGGAGGAATGTGTCCGCTACATGAGTGCTTTGGCTCGGATACAATTGTTGCCTGGAGGACCCGAATCATGGTTCTTAACAAACTTCAAGTTTTTGAACGTGCCTCTGGAGGAATTCAAGGAGAGTTGTTACGGAATAATGAGACACTATTTCGGATACAATTGTTGCCTGGATGACCCAAATCATGGTTCTTAACAAACTTTAAGTTTTTGAACGTGCCTCTGGAGGAATTCAAGGAGAGTTGTCACGGAATAATGAGACACTATTTCGGATACAATTGTTGCCTGGAGGACCCGAATCATGGTTCTTAACAAACTTTAAGTTTTTGAACGTGCCTCTGGAGGAATTCAAGGAGAGTTGTTACGGAATAATGAGACACTATTTCGGATACAATTGTTGCCTGGAGGACCCTAATCATGGTTCTTAACAAACTTTAAGTTTTTGAACGTGCCTCTGGAGGAATTCAAGGAGAGTTGTCACGGAATAATGATGCACTATTTCCGGATACATTTGGCCGGTTTTCATGGTACTCCAAAAAAGATAACAGAGTATTTCCAGACTCTGGAGGACTGCAAGGGAAGTTTGATGGGACTCTACCCGCATTATGATGCACTATTTTCGGATACTTTTCCACGCAGTTTTGGCCCCCGCCTTGCCTGGAGGATAGGACCGAGATATGACAGGGATCTCTGCCCGCCTAACGAGTGCCTAAATGGGACACCTTTCGCACGATGATGCAAATGAACAAAACAATGTTTTGAAAATAAACTAGATAGATTTGACAGGGGTCTTCCTAGTTCGCTGAGTGCAACTTTCCTTCTTTGTCGCCCCCGGTTCTATACATTATACTGGGTACACTTCCCGGTACCAAAATGCTCATGCATACAGATAGGATGTTGATCGGTTGTCCGATCTGTAAAACGTCCTACAGGGCCCTCAGCAAGCATTTGCAAAGGCACCATAGTGTGCATAATTTAGTTGAACGAAAAATTCTGCTGTTGTTGGCCAATGGACGTACAAACATTAGGCTCCATCCATGCACCATTGCAGGATGTGAATATAGCGGGACAAGGCTGGACCGGCACTTGGACAGAGACCATGTTGAGCTGTCCCGAGAGGAGATACATGTGGTCGTAAATAAAGTAAAAATGACAGTAGCAACGAAGGAGCTTCATGACCTTCGATTGAAAAACCCTCCAGTTGCGATGATTACCTCTTGGGAGGTGGACTATGAGGGTGATGAGGTCCTGTCACCACCTCCACCCTTGTCCCCAGTGATTTCATGTCACAAACCGGAGTGTATTGAATGGAGGATGGAGGCAACCACCATGAGGAATCAGAGGGACATGTATGCTGCTGGGGTGAAAGCCCTGCGCAGCAAGCTGCAGAAGATGATAAAAAACAAGCGACAGAGGAGGAACCGGAGGGCCGAGGACATGCATGGGTTCGATGAAGAGGATGGGGAGGAACAAGAGCGGGTGTTTCTAAATAAACGACCCCGAACAGAGGCAACACCAAAGAGGCAGTCCAAGTCCAAAGGTCCCTCCTTCAGCAAGTCCCCCATTCCCTCGCGCAGCAAGTCTCCCATTCCCTCGTGCAGCAAGTCCCCCATTGCCTCTCAGACACCTGTATCCAGCTCCTCTGAACCGGCATCCATAGATACAGAGGCCTCGTCAACCTCTCCTCCCATAAATTCCCACTGGTTCAGCGGCAGGGGCCGGGGGAATATAATGCGGGAAATAACATTCCCACCCATCATGGGTAAGTGTGTTGAATAACAACAACAAATGCAGTTTCTGTAACACACAATGTGTTGTCATTAAAGTACTGTTATGTTTCACAGAGGAGTATCTACAAGGATATCGGGAGCATTACGAGGGCATCGACCCAACAGTGAGGCTCCACGAAAACGCAGTCTCCAAACTAAGCAGAGTCAAATCGTTCCTAAGCTTCATGGCACACGGTTTCAAACGCCTGTCTGACTGGCTCTTTCTGAGGGATCTGAAGAGGATACGTGGGTGAGTAACATCAAAAAACTGTCCATGATGTTACCATCATTGTGTGTGTTCTCCACATTGACGCAATACGATGTACTGATGCGTTTTCCTTTGCCAACAGCTGGTCCCGGAGCCTGATAAAGTCAAGCCTACAGGTCACGACCTCTGACTTCTATATCAAAAATACATCACAATTTCTCAAGTACATGGCAGACACACCATGCAAGGGAGCAGGCTCAACCAATACGACATGATTGTAATCAAACGGGAAGTTGTTGCCATCCTGAAGTCCCTGAGGAAGAAGGTGCTTATCCACCAGATGCAGGTGAAGCGGGACAAGATGGAAGGTCTGCCGAGCCATAAAGACATCATGGCATGTTTGACTGCGGCCAACACTCGCATCCCTCAGCTCCTGGACGTGATGGCCAGCAATCCGACTACCGCAACCCGGCTATTGCTCTATGGGTACATGACCCTCCATTGGAGCTGCATTTATGGCCACCGTCCGGGGGTCTACTCCAACATGACCAACGCCGAGGTCCGAAAGGCGGAGACAACTGGCACTGCCTTTGGCTACCTCATCCACGTGAGTGCTATTACAAAATGTGTTTGTTCTGGCAGTGATAAACATGTTGTGCATGATTGATATTTGTATTGACGCTCTCTACCTCTGTCATAACAGGTAAGCAACCACAAGACGGCCAACGCGTTTGGTGAAGCGCAGCTGTACCTCACCATAGAAGAATTCGGATGGATGAAGAGGTGGCTGGAAATCAAGGGGACGCTGACCTGCACCCAGAACCGCTACTTCCTATACACAGCGGGGAAGAACACGTCGAGGAACCTTGCCTACTTCCTGAGGTTGGCATGGGCTGATGTGGGACTAAACGGTCCCATTAACTTCACCGACCTCCGCACAGTCCACGCAGATAATGCGAAGAGGTTTCAGGACATAGGCAACCGCCAAAGAGTGAGTGATTTCATGTGTCACAACACTGCAACTGCAGACAAATTTTATGCCAATAATCCTTCTTTGAAGGAGGCTGCGGAAATACGGCTGCTCTTCACAGAGTCACTGCAAGCAGCGGCAGCAGCAGCAGCATCAGGGGGGAGTGAAGACAACTTGGGGGACATTGACAGTGACAGCTCTGGAGAGGTGCATAGCCCCACTCCCGACCAAGACTCCCCCGATGCCGAGACGTCAGATGAAGAATTCTACTTCAACTTCAACGCTTGGAGAGTGGCGAAGAGGGAACAGTCAATGGCCGAACACAGTCCCTCAGACATGGGTGAAGAGAGGGTGTCATACTCTGCACCAACTTCACCCGATACGGACAATGTTACCAGTGCACAAGCCACTGACCAACTTGTAAATATGAAATGTGTTGTTCAACTCAGTCCCCTTGTGCTGGATGAGTGACTAATGTTAGCATGTTATAAAGCGACCATGTCAATGTATATAGTTCTGTAATGCATGTTTATTTATTGTAATAAAGTTTGTTAAAATTACTTACTTGGTCCTCTTTTTTAAAAACTATTACACCCTAGTTGAGTTGGGAGTGGAGAATGATGAGTTGGCTCCGGATAATTGGAGCGGAACAAGTGACAATAGTGAGTAGCATGAGAGGAAAGGTAAAGCAATATGCTGGAAATAAGGGTGTTTTCCCCTTCAGGGTCCCCAGGGGCACGAGGTTCTGGTGGTGTGCATGGAGGGGTGCTCAAGTGTTGGAGGATGTGTAAGGCAGAGGAGGGTAAAAAAAAGTTAAAGTGTGAACCTCCAGCAGGGCAGGTGGGGCTGTGAATAAAGCCGAATATGGATGCTGGTGGGCGGACAGTAAAGCACCACACAATCCACCACCTTTAAGTGTTACCAGGGCCATGAGAACATCCTCCGCAGGAGGGTGGGTGGGGCTGTTAATAAGGATGAATATGGATGCTGGTGGGCGGACTGTAAAGCACCGCAAACTACACCCCCCCTTTAAGGTTACCAGGGGCACGAGGTTCTTGAGGGTGTGATCATCTGGGTTTAGTCCGTGGGGGAGTGCTTAAGTTCGGGGGCCCGGGGACCCACGGTGCGCGAGGTTATGGTAGTGTGCCTGTCAGGGAGAGATGCTGGAGCACTTTACCCGCCTTGTAAGCCCTTCTTCCCGGGTAAAACAATCAATGTATTTCCGCCTGCTTTCCTTCAGCACCTGACAGCCTGTTTGCTCATGTCAGGTCGAGATGCTGGAGCTGTTTAGTCCGTATTTTAGGGCTCTGTGAGCGGCTACAAATAGGTGCTTTTCCGGTACATTTCATGGAAGTCTGAGATAGCCTGTTTGCTCATGTCAGGTCGAGATGCTGGAGCTCTGTACCCGCCTTGTAAGCCCTTATTCCCGGGTAAAACAATCAATGTATTTCCGCCTGCTTTCCTTCAGCACCTACCTATTTCCGCCTGCTTTCCATCAGCACCTGACAGTCATTTCAAAGGGATTTACATCGTTTTTTCACTTTTAAAAACAGCTTTCTGCCCTGGAAATGACTTCTAACCATTATTACCGTTGTGGAGGGGCTGCAGGGAGACTTTACCCAGCGTCCACACACTCATTCCGGGGTAATAATGCCATGTGCATCCCCCTGGAGCTCTGCCTGTGAGTGGGGGACCCTGCTTACAGCCGTACTTATGTCCTTGTACATTTCACGAGTCAAATGTGGATGAAATGGACGGATTCCTGTACATTTCATGTACATTTCACGAGTCAAATGTGGATGAAATGGACAGGTTTCAAGCTGTTTTCCGGGGTTACAAGGCAATGATTTCTAACCATTATTACCGTTATGGAGGGGCTGCAGGGACACTTAACCCGCCTTGTAAGCCCTTCTTCCCGGGTAAAACAATCAATGTATTTCCGCCTGCTTTCCTTCAGCACCTGACAGCCTGTTTGCTCATGTCAGGTCGAGATGCTGGAGCTGTTTAGTCCGTATTTTAGGGCTCTGTGAGCGGCTACAAATAGGTGCTTTTCCGGTACATTTCATGGAAGTCTGAGATAGCCTGTTTGCTCATGTCAGGTCGAGATGCTGGAGCTGTTTAGTCCGTATTTTAGGGCTCTGTGAGCGGCTACAAATAGGTGCTTTTCCGGTACATTTCATGGAAGTCTGAGATAGCCTGTTTGCTCATGTCAGGTCGAGATGCTGGAGCTGTTTAGTCCGTATTTTAGGGCTCTGTGAGCGGCTACAAATAGGTGCTTTTCCGGTACATTTCATGGAAGTCTGAGATAGCCTGTTTGCTCATGTCAGGTCGAGATGCTGGAGCACTGTACCCGCCTTGTAAGCCCTTATTCCCGGGTAAAACAATCAATGTATTTCCGCCTGCTTTCCTTCAGCACCTACCTATTTCCGCCTGCTTTCCATCAGCACCTGACAGTCATTTCAAAGGGATTTACATCGTTTTTTCACTTTTAAAAACAGCTTTCTGCCCTGGAAATGACTTCTAACCATTATTACCGTTGTGGAGGGGCTGCAGGGAGACTTTACCCAGCGTCCACACACTCATTCCGGGGTAATAATGCCATGTGCATCCCCCTGGAGCTCTGCCTGTGAGTGGGGGACCCTGCTTACAGCCGTACTTATGTCCTTGTACATTTCACGAGTCAAATGTGGATGAAATGGACGGATTCCTGTACATTTCATGTACATTTCACGAGTCAAATGTGGATGAAATGGACAGGTTTCAAGCTGTTTTCCGGGGTTACAAGGCAATGATTTCTAACCATTATTACCGTTATGGAGGGGCTGCAGGGACACTTAACCCGCCTTGTAAGCCCTTCTTCCCGGGTAAAACAATCAATGTATTTCCGCCTGCTTTCCTTCAGCACCTGACAGCCTGTTTGCTCATGTCAGGTCGAGATGCTGGAGCTGTTTAGTCCGTATTTTAGGGCTCTGTGAGCGGCTACAAATAGGTGCTTTTCCGGTACATTTCATGGAAGTCTGAGATAGCCTGTTTGCTCATGTCAGGTCGAGATGCTGGAGCTGTTTAGTCCGTATTTTAGGGCTCTGTGAGCGGCTACAAATAGGTGCTTTTCCGGTACATTTCATGGAAGTCTGAGATAGCCTGTTTGCTCATGTCAGGTCGAGATGCTGGAGCACTGTACCCGCCTTGTAAGCCCTTATTCCCGGGTAAAACAATCAATGTATTTCCGCCTGCTTTCCTTCAGCACCTACCTATTTCCGCCTGCTTTCCATCAGCACCTGACAGTCATTTCAAAGGGTTTTACATCGTTTTTTCACTTTTAAAAACAGCTTTCTGCCCTGGAAATGATTTCTAACCATTATTACCGTTATGCAGGGTCTGCAGGGAGACTTTACCCGGCTTGTAAGCACTCATTCCGGGGTAATAAGGCCATGTGCATCACCCTGGAGCTCTGCCTGTGAGTGTGGGACCCTGCTTACAGCAGTGAACCTGCTGTCGGGGTTACATGGCAATGATTTCTAACCATTATTACCGTTATGGAGGGGCTGCAGGGAGACTTTACCCTATTGTAAGCACTCATTCCGGGGTAATAAAGCCATGTGCATCACCCTGGAGCTCTGCCTGTGAGTGTGGGACCCTGCTTACAGCCGTACTTATGTTCTTGTGCATTTCACGAGTCAAATGTGGATGAAATGGACAGATTCCCGTACACTTCATGTACATTTCACGAGTCAAATGTACATGAAATGGACAGATTCCTGTCCATGTCATGTACATTTCACGAGTCAAATGTGGATGAAATGGACATGTTTCAAGCTGTTTTCCGGGGTTACATGGCAATGATTTCTAACCATTATTACCGTTATGGAGGGGCTGCAGGGAGACTTTACCCGGCTTTTAAACACTTATTTGCAATGTCCATTTCATGGACACCACTCTGTGTATTAATGTCCGTGATATGGACATATTATTCTGTACACGCCACGGACAATGATGTCCACTCACTGGACATTAAGCCCCCCGGTGCATTTGTCCTGAATTACGCGAGAAACCCCAAAACTTTAACCTTTTATATCTCTGCGGGGAAAGCTCGCCCGTCTCCGGTTCTTTTTCCACGTGGAAGGCCCCTGCACTGGCTATCTATGTAGCACCCCAGCTTATTTTTATTTTGCTCTGGGGCCGAACTGCATGCCTGTACACTTGGAGTACCGCGACCTGTAGTTAATGTCCACACAGTGGCATGCCTGTACACTTGGAGTACCGCGACCTGTAGTTAATGTCCACACAGTGGACACACAAGTCCCTAAGTTAGGGTTAGTTAACCTAACCCTATTAGCCATCGATTCCCGACCGAGCTGAACGTTTTGATGTTTGAACAGAGTTTCTGCGATGTTCAATGCGGGAGGAGAAGAGGGCCAAAATAATAAAGAATTTCGTGCGTCGAAGAACAAGTAGTGGGAATGCTGTATCAGAGACAGACAGGTGAGACAGACAGGTGAGAGACAGACAGGTGAGACAGAGACAGGTGAGACAGACAGGTGAGACAGACAGACAGGTGAGAGACAGACAGGTGAGACAGAGACAGGTGAGACAGACAGGTGAGAGACAGACAGGTGAGACAGACAGACAGGTGAGAGACAGACAGGTGAGACAGACAGGTGAGACAGACAGGTGAGAGACAGACAGGGTGAGAGACAGACAGGTGAGAGACAGACAGGGTGAGAGACAGACAGGTGAGAGACAGACAGGTGAGAGACAGACAGGTGAGAGACAGACAGGTGAGACAGACAGGTGAGACAGACAGACAGGTGAGAGACAGACAGGTGAGACAGACAGGTGAGACAGACAGGTGAGAGACAGACAGGTGAGAGAGACAGGTGAGACAGACAGGTGAGAGACAGACAGGTGAGACAGACAGGTGAGAGACAGACAGGTGAGAGACAGACAGGTGAGACAGACAGGTGAGAGACAGACAGGAGAGACAGACAGGTGAGAGACAGACAGGTGAGACAGACAGGTGAGACAGACAGGAGAGAGACTGACAGGTGAGACAGACAGGTGAGAGACAAACAGGTGAGGCAGACAGGAGAGACAGACAGGTGAGAGACAAACAGGTGAGAGACAGACAGGTGAGACAGACAGGAGAGACAGACAGGTGAGGCAGACAGGTGAGAGACTGACAGGTGAGAGACAAACAGATGAGACAGACAGGAGAGACAGACAGGAGAGACAGACAGGTGAGAGACAGACAGGTGAGAGACAGACAGGTGAGGCAGACAGGAGAGACAGACAGGTGAGAGACAAACAGGTGAGAGACAGACAGGTGCTGTATCAGCATTCCCACTAAACTATGAATAACAACAACAACAACAACAACAACCCCGAAGATGGACACTATATTGCAGTGGACTTTATATGAATTATAGTTACTAACAAACAAATGTTTTGTATTGGCTCTCCATTTTATGTTTATTAGTAATTGTCATGTGTGATTCCATAACAATTAGGGGCCGGAGTGTAGGAGCCAAAACGCTGAGTTATTATTTGGATTATTTCATGTATGTAATGGAGTATAATTGATTGGTGCTGGGCGGAGCGGCTGATTGGTGCTGGGCGGAGCGGCTGATTGGTGCTGGGAGGAGCGGCTGATTGGTGCTGGGCGGAGCGGCTGATTGGTGCTGGGAGGAGCGGCTGATTGGTGCGGGGCGGAGCGGCTGATTGGTGCTGGGCGGAGCGGCTGATTGGTGCTGGGAGGAGCGGCTGATTGGTGCGGGGCGGAGCGGCTGATTGGTGCTGGGCGGAGCGGCTGATTGGTGCTGGGCGGAGCGGCTGATTGGTGCTGGGCGGAGCGGCTGATTGGTGCTGGGCGGAGCGGCTGATTGGTTCCGGGGCGGAGCGGCTGATTGGTGCTGGGCGGAGCGGCTTTTGGTGCTGGGCGGAGCGGCTGATTGGTGCTGCGATGGCCTCAGCTGGTTAAGAGAGTCCTGCTGATTACACCCTGGGTTCTGTTTGGGTTGTGAAGCACACGGTGTTTGAGTGCTGCGCTGCAGAGAAGCTACCGTTTGTTTAAGTGACGAAACGGTTTCAACATCGTCTGGTAAGAAACCTTCATTTGTTTAAAGAAGAGAACGAACTGTGAAGAAATGGAAACCATAACATGGAAATAAATGTACCAAAAACAAACAATAAACTCACGTATGTTTATACTATGGATATGTAAACAACAACAACAACAGACTCACGCAGCTGCGGGTCGTAGCCGTGCCCCCCCCCCGGCCTCAGGGCGCTGCTGCAGCTGGAGCACAGGAAGCAGCTTCGGTGGAAAAACACACCTTCAGCCGTCTGAAGCTGCATCAGGTAAACACGGCCCTCACAGAAGAAGCACACCTGAGACAGGTGAAAGACACACAGGTGAGGGACACACAGGTGAGGGACACACAGGTGAGAGACAGACAGGTGAGAGACACACAGGTGAGGGACACACAGGTGAGGGACACACAGGTGAGAGAGAGACAGGTGAGAGACAGACAGGTGAGGGACACACAGGTGAGAGAGAGACAGGTGAGAGACAGACAGGTGAGGGACACACAGGTGAGAGAGAGACAGGTGAGGGACACACAGGTGAGGGACACACAGGTGAGAGACAGACAGGTGAGGGACACACAGGTGAGAGACACACAGGTGAGAGAGAGAGACAGGTGAGAGAGAGAGACAGGTGAGAGACACACAGGTGAGGGACACACAGGTGAGAGACACACAGGTGAGAGAGAGAGAAACAGGTGAGAGACACACAGGTGAGGGACACACAGGTGAGAGACACACAGGTGAGGGACACACAGGTGAGAGACAGACAGGTGAGAGACACACAGGTGATAGAGAGAGACAGGTGAGAGACACAGGTGTGAGAGAGACAGGTGAGGGACACACAGGTGAGAGACACACAGGTGAGAGACACACAGGTGAGAGACAGACAGGTGAGAGAGAGACAGGTGACAGACAGACATGTGAGAGACACACAGGTGAGAGACACACAGGTGAGGGACACAGGTGTGAGAGAGACAGGTGAGGGACACACAGGTGAGAGAGAGACAGGTGAGGGACACACAGGTGAGAGAGACAGGTGAGAGACAGACAGGTGAGGGACACACAGGTGAGAGAGAGACAGGTGAGAGACAGACAGGTGAGGGACACACAGGTGAGAGAGAGACAGGTGAGAGACAGACAGGTGAGGGACACACAGGTGAGAGAGAGACAGGTGAGGAACACACAGGTGAGGGACACACAGGTGAGAGACAGACAGGTGAGGGACACACAGGTGAGAGAGAGAGACAGGTGAGAGACACACAGGTGAGGGACACAGGTGAGAGACACACAGGTGAGAGAGAGACAGGTGAGAGACACACAGGTGAGGGACACACAGGTGAGAGACACACAGGTGAGAGACACACAGGTGAGAGAGAGAGAAACAGGTGAGAGACACACAGGTGAGGGACACACAGGTGAGAGACAGACAGGTGAGAGACACACAGGTGATAGACAGAGACAGGTGAGGGACACACAGGTGAGAGACACACAGGTGAGAGACAGACATGGGAGAGACACACAGGTGAGAGACAGACAGGTGAGAGAGAGACAGGTGAGAGAGACAGGTGAGAGAGACACAGGTGAGAGAGAGACAGGTGAGAGAGAGACAGGTGAGGGACACACAGGTGAGAGAGACAGGTGAGGGACACACAGGTGAGGGACATACAGGTGAGGGACACACAGGTGAGGGACACACAGGTGAGAGACACACAGGTGAGAGAGAGACAGGTGAGAGAGAGACACAGGTGAGAGAGAGACAGGTGAGAGACACACATGTGAGGGACACACAGGTGAGGGACACACAGGTGAGAGAGAGAGAAACAGGTGAGAGACACACAGGTGAGGGACACACAGGTGAGAGACACACAGGTGAGGGACACACAGGTGAGAGACACACAGGTGATAGAGAGAGACAGGTGAGAGACACACAGGTGAGAGACACACAGGTGAGAGACACACAGGTGAGGGACACACAGGTGAGAGACAGACAGGTGAGAGAGAGACAGGTGAGAGACAGACATGTGAGAGACACACAGGTGAGAGACACACAGGTGAGGGACACACAGGTGAGAGAGAGACAGGTGAGGGACACACAGGTGAGAGAGAGACAGGTGAGGGACACACAGGTGAGAGAGACAGGTGAGAGACAGACAGGTGAGGGACACACAGGTGAGAGAGACAGGTGAGAGACAGACAGGTGAGGGACACACAGGTGAGAGAGACAGGTGAGGGACACACAGGTGAGGGACACACAGGTGAGGGACACACAGCTGAGAGAGGGACAGGTGAGGGACACACAGGTGAGGGACACACAGGTGAGGGACACACAGGTGAGAGAGAGAGACAGGTGAGAGACACACAGGTGAGGGACACACAGGTGAGAGAGAGAGAGACAGGTGAGAGACACACAGGTGAGGGACACACAGGTGAGAGAGAGACAGGTGAGGGACACACAGGTGAGAGACACACAGGTGAGAGACACACACAGGTGAGAGACACACAGGTGAGAGAGAGACAGGTGAGAGACACACAGGTGAGGGACACACAGGTGAGAGACACAAAGGTGAGAGAGAGAGACAGGTGAGAGACACACAGGTGAGGGACAGACATGTGAGAGACACACAGGTGAGAGACACACAGGTGAGGGACACACAGGTGAGGGACAAACAGGTGAGAGAGAGACAGGTGAGAGACAGGCATGTGAGAGACAGGCAGGTGAGTGACACACAGGTGAGAGACAGACAGGTGAGACACACACAGGTGAGAGACACACAGGTAAACAAAAGTACCCAGAATGCACAGCAGTGTACCTGCTCCTGAGACTTGATCTTCTCTCTGAACCTAAAACTCATCTGTTCCTGTTGAGGGGTCCTCTTCCTCTGAGAGAGAGACAGGTGAGGGACAGACAGGTGAGAGAGAAACAGGGAGACATGTGAGAGACAGACAGAGAGACAGGTGAGAGACAGACAGGTGAGAGAGACAGAGAGACAGGTGAGAGACAGACAGGTGAGGGACAGACAGGTGAGAGACAGACAGAGAGACCGGTGAGAGACAGACAGGTGAGAGACAGACAGAGAGACAGGTGAGAGACAGACAGATGAGAGACAGACAAAGAGACAGGTGAGAGACAGACAGGTGAGAGACAGAAAGAGAGACAGGTGAGACAGGCTGGTGAGAGACGGACAGGTGAGAGAGAGACAGGTGAGAGACACACAGGTGAGAGAGAGAGACAGGTGAGAGACACACAGGTGAGAGAGACAGGTGAAGGACAGACAGGTGAGAGTTAGGTAGGAGAGAGACAGACAGGTGAGACAGCCAGGTGAGACAGAAAGGAAGCATTATGATCTGGTTTCTACTGGTCACATCACTGGTTCTATTGGTTACCGGTCTCCATGAGGCCTGTGGCGGAGCTGCATCCGGGGGACCGTCTGCAGGCTCCTCCTCCTCCTCCTCCTGAAGGACCACAGCCTCAGATTCAGTCAGTACAGGTAACATCAAAATGTTAACAGGAAGTGAGATATTAATGAAGCCTCACCTGTAGACGTGACGCCGCCGCATGAGAAGAAGCAGAAGAAGAAGAAGCTGGACTCCAGCAGGAAGTAGAATGCTGGTCAAGTTTCGCCTGCAGCTGATTGGCCAGCAGACGCACTTTGGCCCCGCCCACCTGCGCCTCCTCACACACCTGGATGCCTTCATCGCCGTTCAGGTCACATGACTTCAAACAGGAAGGCAGTGTTTAGATTCTCACTTCATATTTATTTTATTTTGATAAAGACATAAATAAACCGACCTGCAGATCCGGACCCGTCCTTTTACCCAGAGTGCCTTTCTGCTCCTGAAGACACAGGTAGGGTCAACACATCATACAGGTAAGACAACATGAGGACAGGTAGGGACAACATGAGGACAGGTAGGGTCAACACCTCATACAGGTAAGACAACATGAGGACAGGTAGGGTCAACAGGTAAGACGTGAGGACAGGTAGGGTCAATACCTCATACAGGTCAACATAAGGACAGGTAGGGTCAACACCTCATACAGGTAAGACAACATGAGGACAGGTAGGGTCAACACCTCATACAGGTAAGACAACATGAGGACAGGTAGGGTCAACACCTCATACAGGTAAGACAACATGAGGACAGGTAGGGTCAACACCTCATACAGGTAAGACATGCAGACAGGTAGGGTCAATACCTCATACTGACTACATAAGGACAGGTAGGGTCAACACCTCATACAGGTAAGACACAATACATCAACATGAGGACAGACAGAATAAAGAGGGGCTTCAGTCCACCTTGGCGTTCCTCTTGATGGACGGACTGAGCAGCGAGTGCAGGGTCAGCTGACCTGAAGATCAGAAGAAAAGAGTTTACAGAGAAACAGAAACAGCTGGTCCAACCCTGGAGAAGACATTTAAGTTATCTGAATAACAGTGAGTGCTGACCCTCACCAGCAGGGGGCGCTCAGTGTTTAAGGTCTCTGAATAACATTGAGTGCTGACTCTCACCAGCAGGGGGCGCTAAGTGTTTAAGGTCTCTGAATAACAGTGAGTGCTGACCCTCACCAGCAGGGGGCGCTGAGTGTTTAAGGTCTCTGAATAACAGTGAGTGCTGACCCTCACCAGCAGGGGGCGCTAAGTGTTTAAAGGAGAGGTGTCATGGCCATTTCCACTGATCATAATTCCATTGTTGAGTTCTACTAAAATAGAAAAATAATGTGCAATTTTCCAAACTCACATTGGTTTCTCAAACAGCATCTCTGTAAAGTATGTGTATTCACTCTCTCCACTAAACGGCTCGCTGCAGCTCTTGCCCCCCCCTCCCTGTGAGCCCAGTGTGCTCCGATTGGTCGGGACCAGTCGGGACGTTGTGAATCGCGCTGAGCTCCGTGGAGGTGTGATTTCCTTGTTTAGCGATACACAGCGAAACACAGCCAAACTCACCCTGAACACACACAAAGTCACAGCCGAAGTAAACACAATAAGTGTGGCTTTGAGTAAGAAAAAGGTTGATAAACGCTGTGAGAATGGGTCTGCAGAGAGAATTTCACCGCGATCCCAACTGTCTGTTATCAGCCTGCAGCCAGGGAGGAGAAATCAGAAGAGCTGCCTGCACTGAGTGTGTGAGGAAGTCCGTGGATTGGTCAATTTGGACCAATCAGCGGGGGCTTAACGTAACGGCTCCGCGGATTGGCCCATTTGGTTCCGGCTACCGCATGACCGTATCGCGTCATAGTTCTGGGCGTGGCTACTGGGTGTTCACACGTCACAATGTCCAGGAAGAACATGGAAGAAGGTCAAATAGTTCAAACGAAGCGTTTTGGAGAGGTATTTTCTGTGTTAGAGCTTTACTCCCAACAGGGTGCACTTTGAGGGTTTTGACTCTGCAGCCCATTTACATGCATAAAAACCTTCATAACACACAAGGGGACGGGTAATAACCGGAAAAGCATGACATGTCTCTGAATAACATTGAGTGCTGACCCTCACCAGCAGGGGGCGCTAAGTGTTTAAGGTATCTGAATAACAGTGAGTGCTGACCCTCACCAGCAGGGGGCGCTAAGTGTTTAAGGTCTCTGAATAACAGTGAGTGCTGACCCTCACCAGCAGGGGGCGCTAAGTGTTTAAGGTCTCTGAATAACAGTGAGTGCTGACCCTCACCAGCAGGGGGCGCTAAGTGTTTAAGGTCTCTGAATAACAGTGAGTGCTGACCCTCACCAGCAGGGGGTGCTAAGTGTTTAAGGTCTCTGAATAACAGTGAGTGCTGACCCTCACCAGCAGGGGGCCCTGAGTGTTTAAGGTCTCTGAATAACAGTGAGTGCTGACCCTCACCAGCAGGGGGCGCTCAGTGTTTAAGGTCTCTGAATAACAGTGAGTGCTGACCCTCACCAGCAGGGGGCGCTCAGTGTTTAAGGTCTCTGAATAACAGTGAGTGCTGACCCTCACCAGCTGGGGGCGCTCAGTGTTTAAGGTCTCTGAATAACAGTGAGTGCTGACCCTCACCAGCAGGGGGTGCTGAGTGTTTAAGGTCTCTGAATAACAGTGAGTGCTGACCCTCACCAGCAGGGGGCGCTAAGTGTTTAAGGTCTCTGAATAACAGTGAGTGCTGACCCTCACCAGCAGGGGGCCCTGAGTGTTTAAGGTCTCTGAATAACAGTGAGTGCTGACCCTCACCAGCAGGGGGCGCTCAGTGTTTAAGGTCTCTGAATAACAGTGAGTGCTGACCCTCACCAGCAGGGGGCGCTCAGTGTTTAAGTTCTCTGAATAACAGTGAGTGCTGACCCTCACCAGCAGGGGGCGCTCAGTGTTTAAGGTCTCTGAATAACACTGAGTGCTGACCCTCACCAGCAGGGGGTGCTGAGTGTTTAAGGTCTCTGAATAACAGTGAGTGCTGACCCTCACCAGCAGGGGGCGCTAAGTGTTTAAGGTCTCTGAATAACAGTGAGTGCTGACCCTCACCAGCAGGGGGCGCTAAGTGTTTAAGGTCTCTGAATAACAGTGAGTGCTGACCCTCACCAGCAGGGGGCCCTGAGTGTTTAAGGTCTCTGAATAACAGTGAGTGCTGACCCTCACCAGCAGGGGGCGCTCAGTGTTTAAGGTCTCTGAATAACAGTGAGTGCTGACCCTCACCAGCAGGGGGCGCTCAGTGTTTAAGTTCTCTGAATAACAGTGAGTGCTGACCCTCACCAGCAGGGGGCGCTCAGTGTTTAAGGTCTCTGAATAACACTGAGTGCTGACCCTCACCAGCAGGGGGTGCTGAGTGTTTAAGGTCTCTGAATAACAGTGAGTGCTGACCCTCACCAGCAGGGGGCGCTAAGTGTTTAAGGTCTCTGAATAACAGTGAGTGCTGACCCTCACCAGCAGGGGGCGCTAAGTGTTTAAGGTCTCTGAATAACAGTGAGTGCTGACCCTCACCAGCAGGGGGCGCTCAGTGTTTAAGGTCTCTGAATAACAGTGAGTGCTGACCCTCACCAGCAGGGGGTGCTGAGTGTTTAAGGTCTCTGAATAACAGTGAGTGCTGACCCTCACCAGCAGGGGGCGCTAAGTGTTTAAGGTCTCTGAATAACAGTGAGTGCTGACCCTCACCAGCAGGGGGCGCTCAGTGTTTAAGGTCTCTGAATAACAGTGAGTGCTGACACTCACCAGCAGGAGGCGCTCAGTGTTTAAGGTCTCTGAATAACAGTGAGTGCTGACCCTCACCAGCAGGGGGCCCTGAGTGTTTAAGGTCTCTGAATAACATTGAGTGCTGACCCTCACCAGCAGGGGGCCCTGAGTGTTTAAGGTCTCTGAATAACAGTGAGTGCTGACCCTCACCAGCAGGGAGCGCTGAATGTTTAAGGTCTCTGAATAACAGTGAGTGCTGACCCTCACCAGCAGGGGGCGCTGAGTGTTTAAAGCCTCTGAATAACATTGAGTGCTGACCCTCACCAGCAGGGGGTGCTGAGTGTTTAAGGTCTCTGAATAACAGTGAGTGCTGACCCTCACCAGCAGGGGGCGCTGAGTGTTTAAAGCCTCTGAATAACAGTGAGTGCTGACCCTCACCAGCAGGGGGCGCTCAGTGTTTATGGTCTCTGAATAACAGTGAGTGCTGACCCTCACCAGCAGGGGGCGCTCAGTGTTTAAGGTCTCTGAATAACAGTGAGTGCTGACCCTCACCAGCAGGGGGTGCTGAGTGTTTAAGGTCTCTGAATAACAGTGAGTGCTGACCCTCACCAGCAGGGGGCGCTAAGTGTTTAAGGTCTCTGAATAACAGTGAGTGCTGACCCTCACCAGCAGGGGGCGCTCAGTGTTTAAGGTCTCTGAATAACAGTGAGTGCTGACCCTCACCAGCAGGGGGCGCTCAGTGTTTAAGGTCTCTGAATAACAGTGAGTGCTGACCCTCACCAGCAGGGAGCGCTGAATGTTTAAGGTCTCTGAATAACAGTGAGTGCTGACCCTCACCAGCAGGGGGCGCTGAGTGTTTAAAGCCTCTGAATAACATTGAGTGCTGACCCTCACCAGCAGGGGGTGCTGAGTGTTTAAGGTCTCTGAATAACAGTGAGTGCTGACCCTCACCAGCAGGGGGCGCTCAGTGTTTAAGGTCTCTGAATAACATTGAGTGCTGACCCTCACCAGCAGGGGGCGCTGAGTGTTTAAAGCCTCTGAATAACAGTGAGTGCTGACCCTCACCAGCAGGGGGCGCTAAGTGTTAAGGTCTCTGAATAACAGTGAGTGCTGACCCTCACCAGCAGGGGGCGCTCAGTGTTTAAGGTCTCTGAATAACAGTGAGTGCTGACCCTCACCAGCAGGGGGCGCTCAGTGTTTAAGGTCTCTGAATAACAGTGAGTGCTGACCCTCACCAGCAGGGAGCGCTGAATGTTTAAGGTCTCTGAATAACGTGAGTGCTGACCCTCACCAGCAGGGGGCGCTGAGTGTTTAAAGCCTCTGAATAACATTGAGTGCTGACCCTCACCAGCAGGGGGTGCTGAGTGTTTAAGGTCTCTGAATAACAGTGAGTGCTGACCCTCACCAGCAGGGGGGCGCTCAGTGTTTAAGGTCTCTGAATAACATTGAGTGCTGACCCTCACCAGCAGGGGGCGCTGAGTGTTTAAAGCCTCTGAATAACATTGAGTGCTGACCCTCACCAGCAGGGGGTGCTGAGTGTTTAAAGCCTCTGAATAACATTGAGTGCTGACCCTCACCAGCAGGGGGTGCTGAGTGTTTAAAGCCTCTGAATAACATTGAGTGCTGACCCTCACCAGCAGGGGGTGCTGAGTGTTTAAAGCCTCTGAATAACATTGAGTGCTGACCCTCACCAGCAGGGGGCGCTGAGTGTTTAAAGCCTCTGAATAACATTGAGTGCTGACCCTCACCAGCAGGGGGTGCTGAGTGTTTAAAGCCTCTGAATAACATTGAGTGCTGACCCTCACCAGCAGGGAGCGCTGAATGTTTAAGGTCTCTGAATAACATTGAGTGCTGACCCTCACCAGCAGGGGGCGCTGAGTGTTTAAAGCCTCTGAATAACATTGAGTGCTGACCCTCACCAGCAGGGGGTGCTGAGTGTTTAAGGTCTCTGAATAACATTGAGTGCTGACCCTCACCAGCAGGGGGTGCTGAGTGTTTAAAGCCTCTGAATAACATTGAGTGCTGACCCTCACCAGCAGGGGGTGCTGAGTGTTTAAAGCCTCTGAATAACATTGAGTGCTGACCCTCACCAGCAGGGGGCGCTGAGTGTTTAAAGCCTCTGAATAACATTGAGTGCTGACCCTCACCAGCAGGGGGTGCTGAGTGTTTAAGGTCTCTGAATAACAGTGAGTGCTGACCCTCATTATTCCGCACTGTGAATGAATCAAAGTGGTCATGAACTCATCTGTCCATCAGACAGAGGGCTGCTGTGCCTCCTGTCATCATTAATGGACGTCTCTTTAAAATGACCGCTCAGAGGAGAGGAGTTCTCATTTCTCTAATCGCCTGCTGCTTCCCCTCCTCTCTCCTCGGTTCCCCTCCTCTCTCCTCGGCTCCCCTCCTCTCTCCTCGGCTCCCCTCCTCAGTCCTCCGCTCGCATCTCCTGTGGGTGGGACTAAGACACGAGGATAGGAGTCGAGAGGGAGTCGA